>JAJONZ010006731.1:0-23778 GCA_029582445.1 Solanum paucissectum
AAAAATCTTTTGATATGATTTTCAAATATTTATAAAATATACTAATTAGACACATAATTATATAATAATTAACTTAATTATAAACTAACTAATTAACTCAAAATTGTAAACTATTAGATAACTAAACAAACTAACCAAATATCTAATTAAACAAAATCTTTTTGAGACGATTTTCCAATATTTATAAAATACGCTAATTATATACATAATTGTATAAAAGACATATTATTATTTGAAAATTATAACAAGTGACAAACTGTTCGAAACAACTTGCAAATTATTCTATTATATATATATATATATATATTTATTTTATTTTTTTCGAGATTTCTAAAATTAATTACTTTAAATCATTTGAAAATTTAGAAGCTCGAGATTAATTGTTATCGGGGAGGGTCAAAATTAGGTGTCAACAATCTTTAGCTGTGACGAAGCATTTGAAAAAGAGATGGGATACTAACATGTGATTACATTGCCACCACATGTGAATAGTCATTACATAACTGTCAAATATTGGCAACAAGAAATCCTTTTAAAATAAATATATTTTCAATGATAGTCTAGTTTGCGTGTGGTTCATTTATACGCAATTTGGGTGGTGACATTTATTATTGATGGATGGTTATACAATGGTGGTCCTTATAAATTATTACTTTTTTTATTTTAATTTGTTTGCGCAATTGTGACTTACTTTTCTTTTTAATATGTCCCAATAAAATGACATATTTATATATTTAGTAACAATTTAACATTTACTCTTAATGAAATAATTTATAACCACATAAACATGCATCACTTATTTTAGAGAACAAGTTTCAAAAGGAACGGAAGGAGTACTAATTTTGCCCCCTAATTGATATAGAGGCCAGTTTTGGGAAAGTTTATTACTCGTAATTGACTTCACAAGCTAATTAGGTTTTGTTAACCCTCACACGCAATTATTCAATAATTAGATCTTTCTATAATAATCAAATTGAGATATTATCATAGAATGTTAATGTGGACACAATTGATCGCAGAATTATTATTATATATATATCAACATTATCTTGCCATAGAATTAAGCCCTTAAACATAAATGGGAGAACTAGAAATTAATTACAAGGAAGTTCCTTCTGTCCAGGAACTGGCCAAGAACAAACTCGTGACGATTCCAGCGCGATATGTACGTACTGATGATCAGGACAGTTCATCAATCGAATCAAATGATCGTAATAATAAGGAAGTTCCAGTCATTGACATGCAACGATTGGTCAATTCTAATGATCATGACATCATGAATCTCGAGCTTAACAAGTTGCATTTTGCAGCTCAACACTGGGGTTTCTTTCAGGTGACGTAGCTTGTTTGTCTTACTTTCCTTTTAGTTCATTTTTAAAAAATAAAATCTTTGTCCTCTTTTGACAACTCCTTAATTCTAACTTTCCACATGTTTCAGTTGATTAATCATGGAGTTAGTTCTTCCGTGGTGGAGAAGATGAAACACGAGACTCAAAAGTTCTACGATCTTCCATTAGAAGAGAAGAAGAAATTTGAACGATCACCACGCGATGCAGATGGATTTGGACAGCTGTTCGTTGTCTCTGATGAACAAAAACTTGACTGGGCAGACCTTTTTTATTTGAAGACCGCACCTCCACATTTGCGGATGCCTATATTTTCCAAGCTATACCTTTCACTTAGGTATGTAATTAACGTCATTCGCGCCCTTCTGTATTAAACACTAGAAAATAAGTAAGAGAATAACTTATTATGTAGAGCTTTGGGGATTGAAGAAAAAGAAGTGAAGAGTCTTTTTGAAGAAGGAATGCAATCAATGAGGATGAATTACTATCCACCATGTCCACAACCAGACAAAGTGATGGGACTTTGCCCTCATTCTGATCCCTCTGCCTTAACAATCCTTCTTCAAGTCAATGAAACTCAAGGTCTTCAAGTTAAAAAAGATGGAATTTGGATTCCCATTTTACCCCTCCCTAATACCTTCATAGTCAATATTGGAGATACTTTTGAGGTACTTCCCTCATTCTCTTCTCTTTATCTTATTATTATTTTCTCTATAGTTTTAATTTGCGTGATCATATTTGACTGAATATTGAATTTTGAATATATATACACATTTGGAAACTTGAGATCCAAGATATGACCTGACCTTGACTTAGAAACCCAAGACATGAGACTCAGCCCTCGACTTCGACCCGTCACTCTACACCCTAGATCGGAGACTCGACCCTAACTAATTGATACCTGAGATCCGATAATGACCCGAGATTTGACCCCCAATCCAAGACCCAACTTTGACTAAGAATTCGAGACTCGAGTCTCAAACCATAGATAAGGACCTGACCCCAACCCTAACCTTAGACCTGAATCAAGACTCGATTTTGATCTAGGACTCAAGCCCTAAGATCGACCCTCAAATTTGACTAGAAATGGGAGATCCAACCCTAACTTGGGACTCGAGAACTAACCTGACCCAAGATAAGAGATCTCAAAACTGACCCCAACCCAAGATAAGAGACCTAACTTTAACCCTAACTCAAGACATAAGACTCTAAACCCAACTTAGGACTTAAGACCTGACTTTTCTCGAGTCCCTAGACTCGACTTTGACCTAAAACTCGAGATGCGACCTCGACTCATGATGACCTTGACCCTGACCCGAGACTTGGGACCTAAAGTTGACTGAGACCCAACCCCAACCCTGGAAACGAGATCCTAGACCAGACAGTAACTAGAGACTCAACTTGGACCCAGAACCCAAGACTCAACCCTGACTTGAGATGATCTCGACCCTGATCCGAGATTCGAGACTTGACTTTGACTCAAAACCTTACCCCTACCTTGACGCGGGACTCAAAACCTGACTTTGACCCAAAACCCTCATCCTAACCCTGACTTGACATTGTAGCCCCGTTCTTATATTTCTTTATTTTATTTTTACTAGATTTTCTCAAATGGAATTTACAAAAGTATAGAGCATAGATCAATGGTGAGCTCAGAAAAAGAAAGGGTTTCAGTTGCAACATTTCAGAGTTCAAGATTGGATGTTTTATTAGGTCCAGCAAGTAGCCTTGTTACAACTCATAATCCACCAAAATTCAAAACAATAGGAGCCACTGAATTTTATAGAGGATATCTCAACCGTGAACTTGTTGGGAAATCATATGTGGAAGCCATGAGAATTAATCACCAATGAAGATGATTCAAGGAATTAATTAGTAGTTGTATTAATGGTACGTACGTAAGTAAATCCTTTGATATGAATGAAAACGGATTACAACAAAAATAAATAACATTGATATGTGTTCATTGTTAATATCACGGCATTTCGAATAAATATGATGTGCATTAAGATTTAAATATTTGAATCTAATTACATATTCAAATTTTTATTATGTTGTAAAATATTGTATTAATATTTGAATACTAAATGATTCAGACTATTTATTTTTAAAACATTTTGAATATATAAAAGTTTTCTTTATTTACAATTGATAAAATTAAATTCAATAAAAATACTAAATTAATCAAATACATATATTAACAAAATGATTTTTGAAAATTATATGGTGATCGTGGAATATGCCGATTGAGGATGATGCATGTTGGCTAATATATAATTACTGATAAATTATTTTCTGAATTTTCAATAAATATATGACAATTTTTCCCCCAAAATAGTTTTAAGTGATAATTACCAAAGCTTTTTGTTGAAAAATAAGATAAAATAACTAAAGCTAAGCTAAATCGAGTGAGCTGATTTTGTGCTTTCTCAAATTTGCGCAATCAAATACAAACATAAAGAGAGATGATAATACTCCCTTAGTTCATATTTACATGTCGTCCTTATTAAAAATAGATGTTTCTTAATATTTATCACTTCACAAAAAAAATGCATAAATAACATTATTTTTCCATTTTACCTTTGAGAGTTATTTGTTTTAAAAATATACATTTGATCAACATAGAAAAACTAAGTAAATAATTCTTGTATATTGATCAAATCAATTAATCAAAATAAATTAATTTATGTTCATTGATTGAAAACTTGACTTTAAGGAAACACTAAATAAGCGTATAATGATAAACTTGCATAATTTCTGAAGTAACGTGAAATCTAAAAAGATGATACAAAAATAAAAACAAAAGAAGTAAAATGAAAATTGCTATCAGAACGGCCCTGCATATTTTTTGTATTCTTATGATTTTGCCTTTGATCTGCTTATTCCTGTGAAGTTTTGGGGTTCAAGAGGATATTTTTCCAAGTAACTCATGAGTAATGAACATAATGGTTATCCAGAAATGTAATAGCCACTAAAATGTTTATTTGTTGATCAATATTTTGTTTGCCAATCAAACTTTTATTATTTCTTTGTTAGGTCCAAATTACTCAATGAGACACTATCATCATTGTTTGTTGGATGACATTTTTCCTCTTTTTATTTTGTGAACTTTGTACAACTCAAAATGTTAATGGATATACAAGAGTAGTGTGTTTCATTTATTAATCTCTCGATAAAATGTACTTCATCTATTTCATAGTAATTATCCTCCATAATAAAAATAATTATTTCAATTTAATTGTGTAATTTTAGAGAATTTTATTACATCTTTCTTTTTCTATCTTAGTATCAAATAATAAAACTTTAGTTTAAGAAAATACGTTTACAGCTAAAGCTTTCTTAAAAGATATGTAAAGTCAAGAGGATTTAAATTATAAAATGGAGAAAATAAAATCTCTTGCATATTAAAGAAAAACGACATTGAAAGACACAAAGTTGGGTGTGTGCTCATCTCTGTCTAGTCTTAGATAGTGTCAAGACTTTTGTGTCCCGACGTTCGATCAGATAAAGCTGTCCACTTTATATATGACCCACAACAAAAAGCAATGTTGTCACATACAGATGCAAATCTATTATTCTCAACCATTTAAAAAAGAATCACTCAATTTCCTTTTTTAGTATATTTAAAAAGAAATGATTTATTTCTTTTTTTGGTAATATTTTAACTTTAATTTTTCACGTGACATATTTAAGGCCACAAAATCAAAGGGCATTTTGGTACATTTGACATAACTTTAATTTAGAACCACAAGATTAAAACATATTCTTTCTTTTCTTAAACCCCATTTCAAATCAAACTAGGACATTCTTTTTGAAACGGAAAAAGTACTACTATTTCACAATTAGATTTAATTTACATTTTTATTTCTGTATCATGAATTAATTTTAGTTTTATTAAAAATAAACCAAATTAAATCTGATGAATTATCCTTTAATCATAAATAATAAATAACAAAATAATAAATAATGCTACTTAGTTGACTAATGACTACACACTAAAATAAAATGAAAATAAAAAGTCCCAAATGACTAAGACTTATTTAGCCCCAAAAATATTTGGGAAAATTTGGAGAAAACTTGGAAAGTGGGGTTTGGTCATATAACTTGATAACTATATTTGACAAGTATCCCGAGTTTGCAAATATTAAAAAAAAACTAGTATTTGGGTCAAGTTCTAGTATTTGGAAATTTTTAAAAATTCAAAAATTACCCCAAATTTTTATATTTTATTTAAAATACCCATATTTAGTAATTCCAACTAATAATTGCTACTATCTCCTCTGGAAAAGTTTGAGTTCTAATTTGAGTAATAAAATTGAAAAAAAAAGAACAATTTGGGTTTAATGAGTTCTAATTATAATTGAATCAGTGACAAGTTTGAGTATGCGATTAATCTATTATTGTCTTGCCTATATTGTTATTTTGTTATTGTTGATTGTTATCAATTACATTATACTGTTTTTTTTAACGGAACATATTTATTAATAAATGATGATATAAATTTATGGGCATTTTTAATAATTTTTATAACTTATGGGTATTAATCAAATTTTTTGAAATAGTCAAATATTTTTTAGAAAATTTGAGGCCAAACACATGGTAAAACTTCACCCAAATATGATTTGCCAAGAATATTTGAAACCTTTGAGCGAAACGCTAGCTATATCAAAATTGAACTATGATAAATCACCTTGTTATGTACATGTTTTTGTATATTTTTATGACCATTAATTAAATCACCTAACACAATTATACAATATATAAGCAAGCTAGTAATTAATAACTCTACAACACGTGTGATGCAAAGCTGGCAAACCTGCGTGAAAGGCTCATGCTGGAGTGTCAATAAAGGAGATAGGGTGAGATTCTTGAGGACTATTGGATCCCAAACCATGGTAATAACATAAGGAGCTTAATTCAAGGCCCTCTCCTCTAGCATGAACCCACTCTGAGGATTAATGAGCTGCTCACGAATGGCTCATGGGACCTCAGCAACGTCTCTATTGAACTTCCCCTCAAGCTCCTGGAAATCATCAAGGACACCCTCATAGGGCCTAGGACTAAGGATGACAAGCTAGGCTGGAAGAGCTCTAGTAATGAACTTTTCTCCATGAAAAGTGCATACACCCTTGTTGCCCAAGAGAAGGAATCAAGTACCCCTAACATGACTGACAAGGACTACACTTGGATCTGGAAGCTAAAATGCCCCAACAAGCTGAGAACTTTCATATGGCTCATCATGCACTAAAGGCTCCCCACTAACTCCTACCTCCACAACATTGGAGTGACTAGTGTGCAGGAGTGCAAATTCTGCAGTCAAAACACTGAGGATATTATTGAAGACACTACAATTAGTTAGCTAGTTAGTAATTAGCTAAATTAGTTAGTTAGTTGTAGATTAGCTGATGTGGCAGAGTAGTTAGTTAGTACAAGTTAGTTATAACTAACTTGATCAGTGGTGTGAAGAAAAGCACATGTATATATTCTGTAGAATACTCTGAAAACAATTCATTCAATACAATACACAATTTTATTCTTTACTGTTGATCTTCTTCCTCTTAGACTCACAGAACCTCCATTGGAGGACTTAACATGGTATCAGAGCTAGAGATCGGATCAACAACAATGGCTACTGAAAATGAGCTCGTTATTCCTTACACACACCCTCTCTACTTGCATCCATCGGATACTCCAGGATCTGTGCTCTGTCCTGTTAAGTTGACAGGATCGGAGAACTATGGGTTATGGCGGAGGTCCATGCGAATTGCTTTGCAAGCTAAGAGAAAGCTGGGTTTTGTGATTGGAACCTGTAAGAAGGCAAGTTTTGAAACTAAGTATCATGATCAATGGGATACCTGTAATGCAATTGTTCTTTCATGGCTTATGAACACAGTAGCTCCTAATCTCTTAAGTGGTATTGTCTATGCGTCAGATGCATCACATGTTTGGGAAGATCTGCAGGAACGATTTGACAAGGTCAATCGTATGAGAATCTACCAAATACACAGAGAAATTGCTACAATTGCACAGGGGATCGATACTGTTTCAGTTTACTTTACAAAATTAAAGGAATTATGGGCTGAGTATGATGCAATGGTGATATTTCCAAGTTGCGAGTGCCCAAAGTCGAAGGATTATGTTGAGCATTTGCGACAACAACGATTGATTCAATTTCTTGGAGGTCTAAATGAGTCACATTCTCAGTCGAGGAGGCAGATCCTTATGAAGACTTCTGAGCCAACTCTCAATCAGGCGTATGCAATGATAGTGGAGGAGGAGAGTCAAAGTTCTGATGTGGATCGTAATACCTTAGGATTGAAAGTTGTATCTGAAGGAAATGATATCACAACACTATTGACTACTGCGAAAACTTTTCCAAAACCTCGATACAAGAATCCTAATGCCTTTTGTGATCACTGCAAGACGAAAGGTCACATGATGAGTAATTGCTTTCAGCTAGTAAGATATCCTCCTTGGTTTAAAGGAAAGAAGAAAGAGGGATACAATGTGTAGTATAATGGATCTGCTTCACCTCATACTCCACCCGTGTTTAATCCTGAGTATGGTGGTCATAATGCAGGGTATATGCCTGCACCTCTTTATGGCAATTTATCCTTTACTCACAATCATAATGTTGCAGGTGATATTGGCAGATCTGTTGGGGGCAATAGTCACATAGGAACTCACACTCATGGCACTGCTGGTTTGCATGGATCTTCTGCATCTACAACTCCAGGATCTGGTGTTTTTTCCTCGAGCATCTGCAGATATGTGCATTCCTGGATATGGAAATACAGGCACTCATGGTCATGGAGTTGGTGGAATAAACATGGCTTTCACAGGATCTCACTCATCTGATTCTGCAGGTATTGTCAATTGCTCTGTTGCACATAATTCACCTGGTTCTAGGTGGATAGTAGACACAGGGGCCACTAATCACATGACATCTACTCCCACTTTGCTTTGTGAAACTCAATGTTTGCCTCCAAATGAGTTCAACAAAGTTCACATGCCTAATGGTCAACAAGTACCAATTGCTCTTACTGGGAAATCTAGACTCATGCAGGGAGACATATCTCATGTTTTGTATATTCCTAATTTTAACTACAACTTGTTATCAGTTTCAAAACTGACTAGAGAACTACAATGTTGTATGGTGTTTTATCCTGATCATTGCCTACTGCAGGACCTTCATACTGGGGAGGTGAAGGGGACTGGTAGTCTGGAGAATGGTTTGTACTATTGGCCACACAATGATGCTTCTATTATTGCTCCTTTAACTGCTTTAAGCGTGGTGGATACTGTTGATCTGTGGCATAGAAGACTAGGACATATTCCTCACAAGGTTCTTCAGCAAATGCATCTAACACATGTATCAATTACTTCCAAATTACTTTCTTGTCCTGTTTGTCCATTGGCAAAACAAACTAGGTTGCCTTTTCCTCAAAGTACCAGTAGGTCTAATAAAGTGTTTGAGCTAGTTCATGGAGATGTTTGGGGTCCATATAGAACCCCCACTTATGATGGCAATAGATATTTTCTTACTTTAGTAGATGATTGTAGTAGGATGGTGTGGATATTTCTTCTCAAGCAGAAAAGTGATGTGTTCTTTGTACTAAAGGATTTTCTGACTCTAATAAACAGGCAGTTTGATGGCTTTATCAGAGTTTTCAGAAGTGATAATGGTTCTGAATTCTTTAACTTTCATTGTCATGAATTGTTCAGATCTGCCGGTATTATTCATCAAAGCTCTTGTGCCTATACTCCTCAACAGAATGGGGTTGTAGAGAGGAGACATAGGCAGATTCTAGAGGTTGCTCGAGCTATTAGGTTTCAAGCAAATTTACCTATCAGATTTTGGGGTCTATGTGTACAAAATGTTGTTTACTTAATCAATAGAATGCCATCTACTGCTCTTGCAGGGAAATCTCCATTTGCTGCATTTTTTGGAAGGGAACCTTGTTTGAAACATCTCAGGGTTGTTGGTTGCCTATGCTATGCTGTTAATCATAGTACCAATGGTGACAAGTTTGCTCGTAGGTCTATTCAATCAGTGTTTGTGGGATATTCTACTACACAAAAGGGGTATAGACTATATAATCTGTCCACCAAGTCCTTTTTTGTTAGCAGGGATGTCATTTTTCGAGAGGATGAATATCCTTTCAAGTCTACTCTGCCTGAGTTTCCTGAACCCTGTCTAAATAATCCTCCTGACATGTTTGTTTGTGATGATTATCATACTTCTATTTTATTACCAGATATTCATGCTGCACCCCTTGAATTGCCTCATATACCCACTGTTCAGCCTCTTATACCCACTGTTCAACCTCCACTTTCCTTACCTTCTGAGGATCTTATTCCTCCTACCACTGAGCCAAATCTTAGAAGGTCGGGTAGATCCTCTAAACAACCTGGTTGGCTACATGGTTTTGTCCATACTGTTGCTAGTTTTCCTTCACATCCTGTCCCATGTTCTACTGCTCATCCTATGTCCACTTATATGTCTTATGCATCCATATCTCCTGCTTATTTTCAGTCCTTGTGCAATTTCTCTGCTATACGGGAACCTACTTCTTATGAAGAGGCCTTGCAAAACCCACAGTGGATTCAAGCCATGGATCAAGAACTACAGGCTCTCCATGATAATCACACTTGGGATTTGGTTACACTGCCTCTTGGAAAGAAGGCTATAGGGTGTAAGTGGGTCTATAAAGTCAAGTTTAATGCTCAAGGAGAGGTTGAGAGGTATAAAGCTCGACTGGTAGCTAAGGGTTACACACAGCAAGAGGGCTTGGATTACCAGGAAACATTTTCTCCGGTTGTCAAGATGGTTACTGTGAGGGTGGTTCTTTCTTTGGCTGCTATGCATGGGTGGAATTTACATCAGATGGATGTGTTTAATGCATTTCTGCAAGGTGATTTAGTGGAAGATGTGTATATGGTTCCTCCACCTGGTCTACTTGGCAAGGGGGAGTCTCCTTCAGTTTGTAAACTCAGGAAATCACTTTATGGTTTAAAACAAGCATCTCGTCAATGGAACTTAAAACTATGTGAAGCTCTTCTAAGTTCAGGCTTTCTGCAAAGTCATCATGACTACTCCTTGTTCAGCAAAAGTTCTGGTTCTGATTTGGTTCTCATCCTCGTTTATGTGGATGATCTTTTGATCACTGGTTCCTGTTCTCAGTTAATTCTTGCTACCAAGCTGATGCTTCAGACTCATTTCAAGATCAAGGACTTGGGGGAGATGAGATACTTCCTTGGTCTTGAAATTGCCAGGAACAAGGAGGGTATCATGGTAAGTCAAAGAAAGTTTGCCTTAGATCTTATCTCAGACTTTGGTCTTGCAGGGACCAAACCAGTTAGTACTCCTTTGGAGGTTAATCAAAGGTTCACTAGTCAGGAGTTTGACATACATTTGGAACCTCATGAGGCACATGAAGATGTGACACTCAGTGATCCCTCAGGCTATCAGAAACTGGTTGGTAAGTTACTTTACCTCACCATGACAAGGCCGGATATCAGCTATGCAGTACAGAATCTTAGCCAATTTATGCACAAACCAAAGAAATCTCACATGGATGGTGCATTGAGGGTGGTCAGATACTTGAAGAATGCACCAGGTTTGGGAATTATGTTATCATCCAAAGCCTCCAAGCAACTCTCAGTTTATTGTGATGCTGACTGGGCCACCTGTCCTATGACAAGGAAGTCTGTGAGTGGTTTTGTAGTAAAGGTTGGAGACTCTTTGATTTCATGGAAGTCGAAGAAACAAAACACAGTGTCGAGGAGTTCGGCTGAAGCAGAATATAGGAGCATGGCCAATGCAGTGGCAGAAATTGTATGGTTAATAGGTTTGTACAAAGAGTTGAAAGTGGAATTGGAATTGCCAGTAAGGCTGTTTTGTGATAGTAAAGCAGCACTTCAAATTGCTGCTAATCCTATATATCATGAAAGGACGAAACATATAGAGATTGATTGTCATTTCATTCGAGAAAAGATACAGGAAGGCCTTATTCAAACAGATCATGTACCTTCAAAAATGCAACTGGCAGATATACTGACAAAGAGTTTGGGAAGAACTCAACACGATTTTTTACTGTCCAAGCTTGGTGTATATAATCTGTTTGCACCATACAGCTTGAGGGGGAGTATTGAAGACACTACAATTAGTTAGCTAGTTAGTAATTAGCTAAATTAGTTAGTTAGTTGTAGATTAGCTGATGTGGCAGAGTAGTTAGTTAGTACAAGTTAGTTATAACTAACTTGATCAGTGGTGTGAAGTAAAGCACATGTATATATTCTGTAGAATACTCTGAAAACAATTCATTCAATACAATACACAATTTTATTCTTTACTGTTGATCTTCTTCCTCTTAGACTCACAGAACCTCCATTGGAGGACTTAACACAGAAGAGTTGCCTCTTCAAAGGGTGACAACCCAAAGTTTAGTTTATTGCAATAAAATATTAATCCGAACACAGAACATTTGTAATTAATGCCTTTTGCGAGTGGAGTAACTTGACATAGACATGGATACTACACATCATTATCATTATTTGTTGGTTCTGAAGTTTTTGTGTACCAGACACTTCTACTTTGAAATCATTTTTTGTATAATTTCCAACACTTGGTCCTGATTATATTCTGTGGGAAGCAACTAGGGGTGTCAAAAATGAACCCAAACATAGGTAACCCGCCAATACACCCAGAATTTTAAGGGTTGGGCTTAAGATAATTTGAATTGGGTTCAATCGCAACCCATTCAAGCCTAACCCATTTGAAGAGAATCCTTAATTGAGCCTAATTCAATCTCCAATTTCAACCAGTTTTAAAAAAATTTATTAAGATATGTTCCTATATTTAAGGTACGAATTAGTATCTATTTAACATCTTTTATGATTTATCTATCCATTAGTTACTTTTTAAAAAAAATTCTTGAGCTGAAATTCAAATTGTGATTATAAAAATTAAATATCAATAAGCTAAATTATTGAGATTAATCGGGTCAAATTTGGCGGGTCAAGACCCAACCCATTTGAGCCCAAAGTAAATGTCTGAAATATGTTCGATTGGTAAGTATATCATGCACCTGGTGAGAGCTTGAGGTGTTGAAATGGTATGCTGCCAAGACACATGAGTTACTGGTAGAATTTGTTCTTGTCTAAATACTTAGTGTGCATACACGTTTCATTTGTCAATTTTAGAATAAGTAAGGTTACAATTTTCATCTTAAGATGACATATTCACATTCATACAGCCTAGTGTATCCAAGGAAGAATGACAATAGACCCCTAAATGTGGGCATACCTTGAAAGTTGAGTTTCTATATGGGTCTTTTTGATGTTTGAAACAAAAAAATGGCTTTCATGGCCTTCATAAGTTCTCACTATGGCTCTAAAGGAATAATATATAAACGACGTATGGAAAATGAATAAACCTATCCAGAGACAGAGGCTACTACTCGTTCATGGGAATTCATAAGAAAGGATATGAGACATAATAGAAGTTGTGCAAAACTCGGGAAGGATACCGTGGGCATGCAGAGACATGTTTTAGAATGTTATTTATCTTCCATCAACTTTCTTCTTATTATTAGCAGGTCGATATTTTTATCACTTGATCTCCTACCAGAGTCCAGCCTCTAACTTTGAACAACACTCAATGCCATTTACATGATGATTTAGATGTACCATTATATATCTATCACCGTTACACCCAAATGATCAAAGATGATAACTACAACAATTATTGCCACAAACAAATTGAAAAAAAAATCAACACAAATCCACATATTTTTGCTGATCAGACCAGCTATAACTTAAGCAGATCTCAAGTACTATTCGCTCAAGCAGAAAAAGAATTCAAATAAGGGTTGGCTAATCAACATAAGTTCCATTTATTCTCAAACATAAGTGCTAAGGGATAAATTTCTAGCAAAAAGTCAACCAAACACAATGAAAATCCACGGGCTGACAGATACATGCACTGGGAAGAAATAATTACCAAAAAGCTAGGCTAAAAGTGGAAATATTTAGTTGAAAGATTCAGTTTTTGAATGATTTCTTAAAGGGTGAATGCCTTGAATTTCAAAAAAAAAAATGTAGGATATGATCAGTGTGCATTGGAAGAAATCATTACCAAAACTTAGGCTAAAAGTAGAAAGTTTTAGTTAAGTAGAAACTCTATTAGATACATCTACAAGAAAGTTCTAGTGAACTTATCTTCTAGCAATTACTCTAAATATCTAGATATATCTTCAAGGCAATTTCTAAGTTTCTACACTAGGACATTCTAGAGAAATCTATGTTATTCAAAAAATCATCTTTAACTTTTTTCACACTCCCCCTTAAAGTGATTTTTTGAAACTATCCCAATCTTGCCGCAAAAAAACTCAAATGAAGCTTTTGGAATTGACTTGGTGAAGATATCAGCAATATTCTCTTGACTTCGTACCTCCGACGTATATAAAGTTCCATCAAGAACTTTTTCTTGAATGATATGATGTTCCACCTCAATGTGCTTAGTTCTTGCATGAAATATCGGATTGTTTGCGAGCTTGATGGCACTTTGGTTGTCTCCAAAGATCATAGTTGGCTTTGACATAGATAGATGCAAATCTTCAGCAAGGCCTTGGAGCCATACGCATTCTTGAGCAGTAAGAGCTGATGGCTGCTGCTTTATATTCCACCTCCGTAGTTGACAAAGAAACTGAGTCTTGCTTCTTACTACACCAAGAAATACATGTTCCACCATAGAGAAAAATATATCCTGATGTCGATCTTCGATTATCCATATCATCACCAAAATCTGCGTCAGTATATCTGATTAATACCAAGTCATTCTTTCTTTTAAAAAATAGGCCCATATCTGATGTTGAGTTGATATACTTCAGAATCCTCTTTGCAGCTTCCAAGTGCGGCTTTCTTGGTGAATGCATGAATCTGCTGACATTTCCAACAGAAAAGGCAATGTCTGGACTTGTAATAGTCAAATACAAGAGACTTCCTACTAGAGCTCGATAGGGCTTGGGATCTACAAGAAGTGAGCCTTCTTCACGCCTTAGCCTCATGCTAGTCTCCAGAGGCGTAGAGCACTTTTTGCTTTGTTTCACCCCAAACCTGTCCACAAGCTTCTTGGCATACCCTTCTTGGGTAACAAAGATCCCTTTACTCGTGTATGTTACCTCTAAGCCAAGAAAATGATGTAATTCTCCCAACTTCTTGATATCAAATCTCAGGGCAAGCTCTTCTTGAAGCCTTGCAACTTCACCATCAGTGTTTCCTGTTATTATCATGTCATTCACATACAAGAGAACAACCACATGCAAATCTCTTTGTTTCTTAACAAACAAGCTAGGATCTGAATGTGATGTGGTATAGCCACAAAATATAGATATTGAGAAATTTTTCCATACCATGCTCGTGGAGCTTGCTTAAGTCCATAAAGTGTTTTTTTAAGTTTGCAAACATAATCAGGATGTAAGTTAGAAACATACCCGGGTGGTTGCTCCATATAAATATCTTTGTCGAGTTCTCCATACAAGAAAACATTATTCACGTCAATTTGTCATAGTTTCCAACCATATGAGGCTGCCATGGCTAGTACAACTCGAACTGAGATCATCTTAGCCACCGGACTGAAGGTTTCTTCATAGTCTTCGCCATATTTCTGAGAAAAGCCTCAAGCAACCAATCTAGCTTTATATTTGTCTATGATGCCATCTGCTCTTCTTTTGATTTTGTAAACCCATTTGCAAGAAACGGGCTGTACATCTCTTGGCTTTGGCACAAGGCTCCAAGTTTGATTTTTCATTAGAGCCTCCATTTCATCATCCATGGCAAGCTTCCACTCTTTGACTCCTTTAACTTTTTCAAAAGATGAAGGTTCTTCATTGTCAATTGGCCCTGCAAAGAAACAAGAATACGTACTGACAAAGTTTTCATCTCTGAAGCGAGCTGGCTTAATAATAGTTCTATTTGGTCTTTGTGCAACCAATGCATCATCTTCTTAGTGAGTTTCACATTGTTGAGTTTCTGGGCTCCCCCTTTCGCTTAGCTCCTCAACAACTGTATTATCTAGAGAAGCACTTTTGATGGACAAGATTGAAACTCCAGGGTTCAGTATTTTAGAACCCTCTCCTTTTGATGCAACTCCATAATACAAGGAGGTTTCATCAAATACGACATCCCTAGAAACAACAAAACGATGAGTTTTCAGATCCATGCACTTCCAACCCTTTTTCCTTTCATTGTATCCAACAAAGATGCATTTTCTTGCCTTGGGATCCAGCTTGCTCCGTTGAGAATCAGGGATATGAACATAAAAGATAAAGACAAACACTCTTAGGTTTTTGATATTAGGCTTTTCTCTAATCATTAATTCATAGAGAGACTTCATGTTGTTTGGAGAAAGTGGCATCTTGTTGATCACATAAGCTACACATTTCATACCTTCAGCCCATAGGGCTCTACATAGATATTTGGCATGAAGCCAACTTTTACATGTCTCTGTTAAATGTCGAATCTTTCTTTCTGCCACTCCAGTTTGTTGTGGAGTATCAGCACAAGTAAGTTCTCTTTTAATGCCATATTGACGACAAAAAGAGAGAAAATCTCCAGAAGTGTACTCACCTCACCACCGTAATCTATTCGCAACCTCTTCATTCTTGAGCCAAGCTCGCCTTCAACAGTTTCCTTGAATTCTATAAACTTGTTGAGAACTTCTGACTTGTGCTTCACAAAATAAACCCATGTGAACTAGTAAAATCATCTATAAAAATTAGCATATAAGCACAACCGGAGAACGAAGGAGTTCTTGTCTGCCCCATCAAATCACTATGAATTAACTCTAGTGGAGCAATGCATCTTGACAAGGATCTATTAAATAGAAGACGATATGCCTTTCCGTATTGACATCCTTCACAAATTTCTCCTCCACCAAAATTGCTTAAGTTAGGTAATCCTTTTACTAGATTCAATTTTACCAAAACTTTTAATTTTTCCATGTTAAGATGCCCAAGTCTAGCATGCCATAGATATGTAGTATCTATGCTACTCATCTTCTCAATATATGAATTAGAGGCAGATAAAACATATAAATCATTAACTCTCTTACCGGTATGAATGACATTTGCCTTGAGTTCTTTGATATTTCGAAGGAACTTCACATCATGTGGGCCAAATAGGAGATAACTTCCTGCATCCACGACATTTGCAACGGAAAATAGATTTTTCCTCAACCCTGGAACATGAAACAAATTGTTGAGAGTGATTGAGTCTTCCTACTTCTCATTGATGACGACCGTGCCATCCTTCTCCACGTGATGAACTGTATTATCTGTTGTTACAATGACATCACGCCCATTATATTTATGAAAGTCAAAAAAATTAGATTCATCATTTCCGGTAAGATGATGCCCACATCCTGAATCCACGATCCAGTCTCTTTCAAAATTAATGGATGTCATTGCATCTATTGCTCAAGTTTCAGCTACGAAACACTTTCCCCAGTCTTCTTCTCCTTCAACAACTTTCTCAGTTTGAGCCATATTGCTTTCCTTGGTTCGACAAAATCTTTTTATGTGTCCGATTTTGCCACACTGATAACATTTGACAGTCTTATAGTTATTAGTAGACTCTCCCTCATTTCCTAGCGGAATTGAACAACTTTGGAATTGAGAGTGTGGCCTATCTCTTAATGTTTTTCCTTTAAATTTTCTCTTGTCGACTACAAGAGCATCTCCTTCTCCATCTTTGACAAACACACTAGCCAACTTCTCAGCTAGTAATTCCTGTGACGACAACACATTTTCAAATTCCTCCAAGGATGGTTGTTGAGCCCATCCTTGAATCGACGTGACAAATGGAATATATTCAGGTTTCAACCCACGAATGACTATTCTTCTCATTCGTTCTTCAGAAATAGCCTCCTCTGAATTCAATAAACATATCTCAGAACATAAGTTCTTAATCTTTAAAAAATACTCGGAGATAGAAAGATTACCTTGAGTGGTGTTAGCCAATTCATTCTCCAATATCTGCAGCCGAGCTTCATTCTTCTTGTTGAACAAGAGATCGAGGGTCCTCTATATTTCATGTGCTAATTTACACTTTATAATATGATCAAATAAACCGGAGGAGATTGTCCTCTTCAGAATGAACTCCGCCTTCGCATTAATCTGCTTTCACTTCTTGTATGCGCTACAATTTCCCGGTCCGTCATCAGGAGGACTTGCGTCATTCCCATTAACAACATCCCACAAATCCTCTCCCATAAGGTATGCTTCCATACCTTGTAATTGGACTGAGTCAACAACTCTACAGTCCATTAACACGACCACTAAAATACATCTACTCAAACTAGTTGAATCTACCACCAACCCGATCTTGAAATAACACCCACAAGACAATCTACGGCTATGGCTCTGATACCATGTAGAGAATAGCAGAAGAAAAATATAATTCGGGAAGCCTTTTGCTAGCCCAAGATCGTTAAGTAAGATCAAAAGATTCAACTAAAGAGGAAGCTAGAAAGTTAAAGAAAGAATTTGGAAAGAAGAACTTTGTAGTGGAAGAAGACTCTTTAATTGCTTTGACTTTCCCTTGAATACAAATGTACAAGGTCATCCCTTATTTATACTTATCTATGGATGGTTCTAGAAACTCTTCTAGATACATCTACAAGAAAGTTCTAGTGAACTTATCTTCTAGCAATTACTCTAAATAGCTAGATATTTCTTCAAGGCAACTACTCTAGAATATCTAGATATTTCTTCAAGACAATTTCTAAGTTTTCTACACTAGGACATTCTAGAGAAATCTATGTTATTCAAAAAATCATCTTTTAACTTTTTTCACACTGAAAACATTAGTTCCTAATCCTGAACTGGATTCAAGGTGTTCTTTACTAGAGTTGCTCGTAGCTTAATGAGGGAGAGTATGTATAAGTTGGAGAGTGCAGAGTCACAAGATCTAAAACATGCCAAGTAAATCCAAGAATATTTTGTATTATGCTTTCTATTCACACCAAATAAAAGAAAGGGGAAAATGGAGAAATTACAGGGATAGAGCAGTGATAAATGACAAATGGAAGAAATCAAAATGATGAAGAGAAACGTAAGACTTTGACGATTTGGGCACTTAAAAGAGTAAAATGTGGTATAATAATCAACACGAGTTCCATGTATTCACAAACATAAGCGCTAAGTGATAAATTTCTAGCGAAAAGTCAACCGAACACAGTGAAAAAACACTGGCTGACAGATACATGCACTGGGAAGAAATACCAAAAAGTTAGGCATCTTAAATGGCTTGAATTTCAAAAAATAATGTGGGATATGATCAGTGTGCATTGGAAGAAATGATTACCAAAACTTAGGCTAGCTAAAAGTAGAAAGTTGTAGTTAAGTAGATTCGGTCTTTCAGAGAATTCTAAAGTATAGAGATTTACCTAATCATCTACTACTATTACTAACAACAACAAGTGGGGTGTGGGAGGGTGAGATGTATTTACACCAAAAAGTATTTTTCCTTTCCAGAACCTATTGGATATATGACACATTCAAAGTAAATCATTGAAGAGTTACATTTACATTGACAAATAAAAGGGAGAAAAGGGTAAGTAAAATTGCCAGACAAAGGTTAAATGGAATGTCTACTAGCTTTACAGTCCCATGAACCATGATCTTGCGTAACTGAAAGCATTAGTTCCTAATCCTGAACTGGATTCAAGGTGCTCTTTACTACAGTTTCTCGTACTTTCTGAATAAAAGAACTAGGTAAGAAAGAGATACGCACAAAATCCATTTCTACTTGTCAGTTCAATGAGGGAGAGTATGTATGTATAAGTTGGAGTGTGCAGAGTCGCAAGATCTAAAATATGCTAAGTAAATCCAAGAATATTTTGTACTATAATTTCTATCAGTGATAAATGACAAATGGAAGAAATGAAAATGAATGAAGAGAAACGTAAGACTTCGATGATTTGGGCACTTAAAAGAGTAAAACGCGGTATAATTAATGTGAAACTCCAAGAGCTCCTTTGGTCGTCCACAAGACCTAAAGTTGTAGACCAAATCAGTCAATTGCCGGACGCTCTTCTCCTTCGCTCTCGTATACCGACTGATCAAACACTTGTAACAACAGCTCTCTCAAAAAGGTGGCGCTATCTCTGGAATTGACTTGATACCTTTTGTTTTAGTACTTTTAATTACCATGAATGATATGTATCCTATGTTCATTATGTATTAGGTTATTCCGTTTCGTCCAAAATAAAAAAAATCCAACTTGATAGCCTTGAGCCGGATGCCCACAAGTGGAAAATATGAAACTCCAGTTAGTTTCTGAAGAAGAGGTTTGTGCATTGCCCGAATGTTTATGCACTTGTTCATCGTTTATAACACTAATTTGGGATTTTGATGCTAATGTGTCCATAGCATGAAAGTCTCTAAATACATAAAATAAAAAGTGGATAGTGTTATCCAATGACCATATTGTGAACTTGTTGTTGGGTTGTCCTGCATTAGAAACTATGGAATTATCTTGTTTTAAAGATTTTAGTCGCATGGAAATCAGGTCTTCAAAATTGAAGAGACTGAATTTGATATCATACAATGATGATGAAGAAATTGATCATTCCTTGGAAATTGTTGCCCCCTATCTTCATCATTTGGAAACTTCAGGAAGTCTTCATGCGCTACATCAAAAATGATCATTAGCGGCAATTAATTCTTAATTGCCGCTAAATATGTATTTTTAGTGGCAATTAGCACTCTTTGTATATGTCCCTAAAGCCTTTAGCGACATTGGTTCTAATGGCACTTAACTAATGCCGGTAAAAACTTTAGCACTCTTTATTAATGTCAATATTTAATGCCGCTAAAAGTTATTTTTGTTGTAGTGATGGTCTCAAGTGTAGGCTAGTAGTATCCTCCATGGTTAATACTAAGCTTACGTTTGACATTACATGTATCAAAGACATGTAACATGCGATATAATATTGGATGTCTTTGATGGATGTAATGTCGGACATAAGCTTAGTATTAACCTCAGATGATATGGCTACAAGCCTACACTTAAAAATATGATGACTTCCTGAAATCTCTGAATAATGAATGTACTATAGGAGACAATAATTTCCACGAAATGATCAATTTCTTCATCATCATTATATGATATCAAATTCCTCTTCAATTTCGAAGACCTAATTTCAAAGCGACTAAAATCCTTAAAACGGAATGATTCCATAGTTTCTAACAGAAAACAGTCCAACAATAAATTCACAATATGGTCTTTAGATAATACCACCCACGTCAATTTTACACTATACAGAAACTTTCACGTTATAACCACATGGACATCAAAATCTCAAAGTTAGTATTATCAAACGAATGTGTATAAACATTCCTGCAATGCACAAATCTCTTCTTTAGAAACTGACCGAGTTTCGACATTTTCCCTTTATCAAAGTTGTCAAGTTGAATTTTTTTAATTTGGGAGAGAAACAGAATTACTTAAGCCATAATCAACTTAGGATACATATCCTTCGTGGTAATTAAAGTTACTAAAAGAGAAGATATCAAGTAAATTTCAAAGATAAAGCTACCTGTTTGAGAGAGAACTTGTTACGGATATCTGATCCCGTTAGAATAATAGAGAGACTGTGAAGAAAAAGAGCTTCAGGCAACTAACTGATCGGTCTACCATTGTTCCTTTTCACCGGAATCCATGACTGGCTTTTGGTTACAGTGTTGTTTCTTATTTTCTCAACTGGAATCTATGGTTTGTTGTTGGTCTACAGCTGTTGTTTCTTTTATCTTCTCGCCGGAGTTCATGATTGTTTTTTCGGCATAAGCTGCGTATGTGAAGGAGAAGAGCGATCCGGTAACTGATTGGTCGGTCTACAGCTGTTGTTTTCCGGAATCCAGAAAGGCTTAGAAGGTATCGCCCCCCTTCAGTTTTAACTTATACACAAAATGAGCAAATTGAGTAATATATTGGCATAAATTTGGTACACTTTTGATCCAATTTTGATATAATTTTTTAGACAAAATGTCCTTTAAATTAAGTGAAATTGAACAAAGCAAGTCTTAATATGTATTTATTATTAATAATTTAGTCTATAAATACTCATACTGTGGCTTAATAGGTCAAAAATATTTCTTTCATGATAAATATATATTTTTTAAAAATACATTTTATTCCTAATAAAATATTTTTTTTAAAGAATGTTATTTTGTTTATCTTGTTGCACTCCCCAAAGCACTGACCAGGCAAAAGTCCCTAAGAAAAAATAGCTCTCTCTTGCTGACATTTTCTGTAAAATTTGTTACATTGATTCAATATAGACTCGAGTCCTTCAAGGAAAATAAGACCCAAAGCATTGAACAGGCTAATGAAGAAGAAGAAGCTGGAGGAGGTTTAGGACCAAACCGGCTAATAATTAAATAAAGATTGAAGACAATATTATGTTTAAGAAAAGGGTGCTACACGTACTATCTATGTCCTAGCAGCGTGAATCTGGATTAATTAGCTCAATGGGTACACTTACGGAACTTGTCTTGCACAAAATTAAAAAACAATGATCTTCATGGTCCTATCAATATGAATTTCCATATGTTCATAGATGGATTATTTTAAACCACGAATTCAAGATTATCTTAATAAAAACTGAAAGTAATTTCGTAATAAGGAAAAAGACAGATTTTCTTAATTCTAGTTCAAGTTTTGGTAAAAATGGTGGATGTTGCCTAAAAAGGTTTGAATTTGTACTAAAGTTGTAGTGCCCTAAATATTTGCTGCACGAATCACTTTTCGTTTGGACTAGTACTCATGAAATTGTACACCTAAAAATGGATATATTAGAGTTCCGTAAAAATTATGTAAAGATTTTCATTTCTAAGCAAAACCACAAACAACACTTCTGATTTTGCCATTTAAAGCATATCCTAGATTAGCTGTGCTAATTGATTAACATATGCCATCAAAGTGAATAAAGCAAAAGTTTCATAAGAAACCAAGATACCATTTGGTATACCACAAAGGTAATTCCAATAGTAATTAGTTATCAAAAACTCAACATTTTTAGTATCTTGAGACATGAAACAACTAGTAGTGAACTCATGGAAAGCTCACTCCTGGAAGATAATCTCAGAATTGGTGGACGATCTTGAACAACCTAACAATTTGCCAGTCAATATTGGGACAGACAGTTCATTGAACATGTCACACACCTTCTTCTCTTTGATATGATAACAAAACCGGTGCATTCAATAACAGAAATTCTGAAAGTTTGGAAAGCTTTTCAAAGCCCCATTTGACATGATCTTTCAAGCACCGCTTCGGGGAGATGACAATCTTAACTTCCTTGAGGTTGTGAAACTCAACGATTGAAACCCCACTCAGCAAATCCATATTATCTCCTTTGGCCAAATCAAGTAACTCAGAGTTGCAGCGGGAATTGACAAGAAAATCAACGGACCAATCATCTAACTGGAGACAAAATATAATCAGGACCAAATGCAGGTCAGATCAAATGAAATTGCACAAATGTGACAAAAACTTCAACCAAATGAAAAGATGTAAAAAGATCAGAAGAGATAAGTTCCAGGAAGTTACCACCGTAGTTTCCAATTCTATGCTGATTATTTCCACATGTGGCGAGGCTCTCAAAAGACCAGCTACTCCGTACAAATTAAACTGATAGACGCAAGTGAGTTAAGTCGAGTTGTGCTTTGGGTTCTCCTAATATAGATATGAGTGGAGTTGCATAAGAAAATGTTTAATTTGTTCGGAGCAGAGACACTTATCATTTTCCAACTTCATACAGATTTGTTGGTCCTGACTCTTGATTATATTCTGTCTCCAGTTTGATGGTTCCTGGTGCCAATTTGATGATTCAAATTATTTGGCCAAAGGGGACCCTACCTCAAGAACATCGACTCTTCTGGATGTGTTTGAAGGATCATTTTAAACATGTTTATGACAAATTTTTCAACATTTCAGAATGTAACTGTTTTGGAGAAGTTCATTATTATGTCAAAGACAAGAAAGTGTGAAAGTCGTTCAATGAACTGAGTCGTTCAAAATTTCAGGATCGATACCGTGGGAATGCAGAGACATGTTTTAGAATGTCATTTATATCCCAACAAATTTCTTCTTATTATTAGCAGGTCGATATTTTTACCACTTGATCTCCTACCAGAGTCTGGCCACTAACTTTGAGCAACACTCGACGCCATTTAAATGATGATTTAGGTGTACCATTAAATTTCTTTCATTGTGACACCAAAATGATCAATGGATGATAACTATTATTGCCACAAACAAATTGAAAAAGAATGTCACGCCCCGAGCCTACACCCTGGGCGGGACCGGCACTCGGAGACCATTGCTGGCCCCAAGCGAACCCTTGGCCTGGCTTTCTTAACTCAGC
>JAJONZ010006732.1:0-29243 GCA_029582445.1 Solanum paucissectum
ATAGACTTCTTTTGATTGTAAAGGGTCGTGTCCCTACTTATGTTTTGTATTTGTGTCTAAGATGGCCATGTGAGACTTAGACTTCCGCTGTGTGTTTTAAAGTTGTTTTAAATGAAGTTTGAATGTGTGGATGTAAATAAGTTTTTTTTTATTCCGCACTATTTTCATTATTGAATGCAATGAATGACTATGTGGCTTGTATAAGACCCCTTCGGGGTTGAATACGCCATGTTACGACTAGGGGGTACTCTCGGGTCGTGACAATAGATGTGAGTTGAGTCCAAGTTAAAGGGCTTATTTATGTGTTATGTCATTATTCAAAATTGTAAAAGTAAAATAGTATTCTCTTTGTCCCATTTTATTTCATACTCTTTCTTTTTTATTCCGCCCTAAAAATAATATTACTTTATTATAATTAAAAATAATTTAACTTTAAAATTTTCATTTGATACTAAATAAAATGATTTACAATCACGTAAATATTTAAGAATGGTTACAAACAACAATTTTAATTTTTTAAAGTACAGTACCAAATCAAATAATGTCACGACAGGTAGGAGCAACTTTTTTGAAAATGTATGAAGCTACTACATCTATCAATTGAGGTATTTTTCACTTTAATATGTATTATTATACATAAAGATATGACAATGACCATAACCTGCCTGGTTATCCTCAATTATACTATTACCATCAACTCTATATGCTAATGAATGATTGACCCTATTCATATTTTAATTTATTGTTTGTCTGTTTTTCTACCACATTAGTTTAAAATATTTTTATTTATTTTTACTTGTTCATTATATTTAAAATAAATATTCTGTTCTTTAAAAATTAAGAGATAATTTAGCTCTTATTGTCACAATCCTGACTCGTTATGAGTGACATCCACATAATCTTTTGATGGGAGAATCAACTATTAACCTAAAGCTAAACCAGCAAAATATTTAAGAAACTAAGTCATAATATGATATACGAGAAAAACCGTTTTAAATAATTAACAGACAAAATTTCCACAAACTCTATCAGTCAACAAAATAATAATGGAAATTAACCCTCTAGAATCTGAAAGTCATTGTACCAAAACATCTAACAAGTCTAGAATAGGAGATGTGATCCCAAAATAAGAGAGGAAGATGTAAATCTAGAATGTCTAAGTCTGAGCAAATGAACGAAGAAATACGAGGAATTTATAACAGTCAGGAGGAAGTGATTCACCCTTCAATTCAGATAGTGGAGGTCGTGAAGTAGCATCATGAATATGCCATGTATTCAACAAAGAAAAATCAAGTACTCGTGAAGTAGCATCATGAATATGCCATGTATTCAACAAAGAAAAATCAAGTACAATATCAGTACATAATCACAGTGTACAGGTAGGATCATCAACTAGTTTTAATATATGAAATATGAACATGCAACCACAACTCAGTAAGCATATAATACCCAACTACAACACAAGTACAACATAGCCCGCACTCCCAATTTTTATCCTGAATTGATGTACATAACATCATGAATCGTCACAACACAAAAATTCAGTTCGATTCTCTCATGGAACCCACACATACAAAATGTTAATGTATCAACGTGGTACTCATTCCATAATTAGTGTACCAGAGTGATATCCATTTAAGATGTTAGTGCATCGACGTGGTATTTATTCAGATGTTAGTGCACTAGCGTGGTACATGATCCCAATCATCAACACATTACAATCACAACCACAATGAATCACAATCACACATGTACATTCATGTAACATATTCATTACATAAGATTGATAACATCTTTCATTTCACATTATATCTTCCTATTTCTCTAATTATATATCATGCATGCATTACTAACGATGCAGTTAACAAACACATATAGCATAAACGGAAAACAACAACCATCACCTACCTTGAAAACTCTAAAGAACTTGAACTTTTTCATTGTAATGAATTTCGTCTTGTTCTTGATCCAAACAATAATCAAAATATAATAATCAACGAATAATGGCCTAACAATACCTTGATTATAATCAAATCTTAAACCCCCAGGCCATTCTCATGATAATCTCACCTAACACGAAGTTAAAACCCTTCCCTAAGACTAACAATCTAGATTTTAAGGCTTAAGAATCAAAATACAAGTTGGGAAAGTAATTAACTTACCTTGCTGAAGAGATTGGTGGAAAAACAGGAGGAAACTTTCCTAAATCACCCTTCAAGTTCCAAGAATGAAGTTGCAGAAAATAAGAGATTTTTTAGACTTTTTTGCACAAAAGCTCGACTAACCCCTCTATAGAGACCCGGCCCACTAGCGACATCTCCATAGCTGCCCACACATTATAGTAGGAATTAATTCATCCCGTTATAGCAGTGTAATACCTGCTAAACGGCTTGCACAGAGACAAAGACTCCTAAATCCTCTCCAAAACCCCAATTTCGCAACACACCTTTAAACCTTGACGTCGTATATTAACCCTTTCATGCCAAGTTTGATACCGATATTTTTACTCACCCAAGTTCAATTCTGAAAGGCCTTATCGGTTTCTTATGTCTTAGCTACTAGGAAATACGATCCAAGCTTAGGCATAGCACCCCATCCATTCCTGAATTGTCCTAGACTACACCGTACTCAGATTCCGTCTGAGACTGGTCTAGCCTATAATTTTTTAGTCACTATACAAAAAGTTTTTTGGCTCAATTCTTTTGTCATTGGTCTACCCATAAATATCGGAAAGGGTTAGTACACTTACTTTTTAAGTTATTCTTATTATTAACAAGTAATTATTTTCCCAATGCATTCTTTTAGAATATTGAATTTATTATATTCATAGGATGTTATATTAAAATTGTCATTATATTATAGAGTTTTAAGAGGTGTATCATATCAATAGTAAACAAGTAAAATTGAACGGAGAAGTAAATATAACTGTACAAAAATTTATGTCTCTTCTATTTAAACTACCGAAACTAGTTTAGAAAACAAGGTGAAATAATTTTAATTTTTTACGCGGCTTCATTCATAATTATTTATCATCTAATATATAAGTGGAAACAAATAAACAACACAAACAGACATGTTGACTATCAACTACATGTCTATTCACACTCATATATTAATAGTGGATATATATATACACATATTTCTTCCATACACAATCAAATTATTAAACTTTTATTTTCTCTTTTTATATTATTATATATAATAACAGGGAGTTGAAGAAGCTCAACTAGGTAGGAGGTCAACATGCGCTGTCACGCCCCGAGCCTACACCCTGGACGTGGCCAGTACTGGAGAACCATTGCTAGCCCTAAGCGAACCCTTGGTTTGGCTCAACTCCCAGCGAAAGACTTACTCAAAACCAGAAATTATAAAAAAAACTCAACTCATAAGATATCATAAATAAAATAGTTTACTCAGTATACTCAAATAAACATAAGTGTTCAACTCACGGTCTTTAAAACATCAACAATGGAATGAGAAAAAGACTCGTCAACTACGATGGTCTATTTATGAAGCCTCTAATAACTATTATGGAAGTCAGGACAAGATCCACGACATCCTAATACGACTGAAAGTAAATATGGGAATCCTTCGGAAGGAAGGAGGGTCACCAAAGCAACTCTGGAACTACAAGTGGTATCAACGGAACACCTGTTGATGACCCTGGTTACCTGTATCTACATCATGAAAGATGCAGGCCAAATGGTGTCAGTACATGGAATGTACAAGCATGAGAGGGGAACTTTTAATGCACAGACATAAGCTTGAGCTGACAAAAAGAAGAAAATACTCACCTCATGTCAACTCAGCTCAACTCAAGGATACTCAAAGATAGTCAAACTCAGAAATACTCAACTTAGAATGAAGCACAAACTTCAAGAAACTCAATATACCCAATCTTATGGATGAAATTTGTAAAAAATAACTCATGATTGGCGTGTGAGGGAACAAACCCAACACTACAGAAACTTACATACCTTGAAAGAATCAAATTCTTGGCGGAAATCCTCAAAGTGTAGCAAGAATCTTGATCGTTCTTCCTTTTATCCTCTTGAACTTCTCTCCACGAAAACCTAAGCTCATTTGGAATGACTAAAACTGATTCTAATCAGTTTAGACCCCTAAAGGGCTGGGAAAAATGTTTAAGGCTAATGGGGTAAGGAAAAGACAAAAATACCCCTCCTTAATTTGGATGAATTTCCTTAATAAGACTTGCTGAACTCAAATGGGCATATATCCCTCATTCGAACTAGGAATTTAGCAAACTCGGAAGCGTTGGAAAAAGGACTCAAATATCTTTCATTTGATACCTTCTGAGCCAACACACTCATCATGTACTGAAATTTATGATCCTTTGAAGTTGATCCAAAACGCACAAATTAAGCATAACTTGAACAAATTACTCTTAGTAGAACTAAGGGTGGAAACATCTAACACCCAACTCAAACACCCAACATGCAATTTAACACAACAAGGCATATCAATTTAAAAAGTGTTTTACAAAAAGTCATTACCTTAGTCTGGAATTTCTCCAGCAGGAAAGAGATGTGGGTATCTCTTCCTCATATCCTACGCAGCCTCCTAAGTAGCTTCATTAACAAACTAATTTCTCTATAAGACCTTGACTGATGCTACCTCATTGGTTCTCAACTTGCAAACCTGGCGATCCAGAATCTGAACGAGTACTTCCTCATAAGATAGGTTGTCCTTAATACCAATATCCTCAGTAGGTATAATAAGTGAAGGATCACCCATACACTTCTTCAACATAGAAATGTGTAACACCGGATTGACTGCTGCTAACTCTGACGGTAGCTACAACTCATAAGCTACATTGTCGATCCTCTTGAATATCTTGTAAGGACCAATATACCGGGGACTGAGCTTCCCCTTCTTACCAAATCTCATAACACCCTCCATGGTGACACCTTCAAGTAAACCCAATAATCCATCTCAAACTCCAAGTCTCTTATCCTAACATTAGTGTAGGATTGCTGCTGACTTTGCGCTGTTTTCAACCTTTCTTGAATGATTTTCACTTTCTCCATAGCTTGATGAACTAAGTCTTGTCCAATCAACCCAGCTTCACTAACTCGAAATCATCCAATAAGATATCTACATCTTCTCCCATAAAGAGCCTCATAAAGATCCATTTGGATGCTAGAGTGATAATTGTTGTTGTAAGCAAACTGAATGAGAGGTAAGTGATCATCTCAATTACCCTTGAAATCGATCACACATGCCCTCAACATATCCTCTAAAGTCTGAATCGTACGCACTGCTTGACTATCAGTCTGAGGATGCAAAGCAGTACTCAAATTTACCTTCGAACCCAAACCTTTTTGGAAAGACTTCCAAAATTGTTCGTTGAATTGCGCACCTTGATGAGTCTGAGATTTTGACACATTTAGCGCTTTGTTTTGATAGTTTCATTTTCCTCAATGCCTAATTTATGCTCCGAACTGATGTTAAAATATTGAATTGCAGAAAAGAAGGCAAAGGAGTAAGGCAAGGATATTACTAGGCAAAAAGGGGGAGAAAAAGATGAAAAGGGCTGAAGATAGCAAAAAACTGAAGATCGCCAAATCCACTTGGCGATTCATCGAGTGACCTCTTCGCTCTATGCAACCTCTTTTGTGAGAGAAATTGAGCGAGGTATGGTATATATCAGTGATTCACTGATTAGATCGGCGAAGCAGATTCAGCCTGCCAAATATCACATAACTATCAACAAAGGAGCAAGCCAAACATTGATTTAAATGGTCAAATGACGCATCACCAAAACCGTCAGTGACCCAGATTTAGATCTCCTAAAGTTATAATAAAAATTGGTGAGAGCCCGAGCTAAAAAGGTGATAGATAGAGGCGATTGGCGAGTCGCTGACCTGTTCGGCGACACGCGACTTATCTATTCGAATGACCCCGTAGGCCAGAATCTGAAAGAGTATAAATTGATCTTTGAAAAGAGTTATGGGGATCCTATCATTGTAAAACACATATCTTTAACCAAAACATTGTTTTTGTCCAGTGTGTGAGCGTTTCGAAGAGTTTTCGAGTAGTTTTTTTATTTTGGTTTTCAATTTTTAGTATTTTGGAACATTGTAAATACTTGGATTGCAATGACCAGATTATGGAGAACGTAATTGGTATTGATTTATTTCTTTTTATAATGTGTGGCTAAAACCCCAATTCTTGGGATGTGATCATATGATTATTTGTCTAATTAGCTTACGGATACTGTTGTTTACTAATTTATATGTTGTTTTAAAGTGGGTCTGATTTATAGCTGAGGTTCAATTTATGAGTTGTAGTGAAAATTATAATTTTAATTTAGCGTTCTATGCTTGCTTGAGAGAGAGGTGTAGAGCTAAGGTTGTAAATTGGCATTTGTAGGCTTTGAGTGGTTGTGGCTTCAGCTCGAGAGAGTGAATCTTCACTCAATCCTACCTATCTAGCTCGAGAGAGTGGATAAATTAAGGTATCCGGCTGGTTATATATACATGTTTGTCGAGGTTTGAGAGAACTCACATGAATCGTAGTAGTTGTTCGAGAGAAAGCTATTGCGTCAATAGTCTAGCCTACCCACTGAAATCCAGCGAATTGTTAGTAAACTTTGATCACCCATATAGAAAAATTAGCCTATAATTGATCACCCATATAGCGAAATTAGCCTATAATCGATCACATACCTGAGAATCCTCCTATATTTGATTGTCTTACTTGTTTTAGCGATTGTAGTAGTTGTTAATTTACCCCTTTAAACCCCACATCTGATATTCGTTGTCAAACCTTTAACTTAGTTTGTTTGATTTCGACAATGTCTACTTCTATAACCAACTAAACCATAGGAATTACTTCTTAATTGAATTAGATACTGCACCCTATGGGTTCAACCCCAACCTTTCATTGGGTTATATACTAGATTACGACCGCCTACACCTAGTATTGGATGAGGTGTAGTTGAGCGTTTATCACACCTCTATCTGAAATAATGGACACCTAAACTCCATGAAGTTTTACTACCTCTTGAATATATAATTTGGCATAATCTTCTGTTGAATAAGTAGTCTTTACATGCAAGAAATGGGCTGATTTAGTCATTCGATCTACAATCACCCGAATTGAATCATGCTGCCTGCGAGACCGGGACAAACCAGTAATGAAATCCATATTGATCATCTCCCACTTCCATTCCAGAAGATCTATGTTCTGAGCCATTCCACTAGACCTCTGGTGCTCTAACTTGACTTGTTGGCAATTTGGGAACTTAGCAACGAACTCTGCAATACACATCTTCATACTACTCCACCAATAGAATTTGCTCATATCACAATACATCTTTGTGGAACCAGGATGGACCAAATATCTGGAGTTATGAGCTTCCTCCATGATCCTCTCTTGGAATTCATCAAATTTTGGTACACAAAATCAACCTTGATACCACAATACACCATCTCCCCCTTTTTCAAAAGCCATCACTTTCTTCTTATGAACATTTGCCTTCAATTCAAGCAAAGCAGCGTCTTGGTCTTGTTTCTCTTTCACTTCGGACACTAGTGATGACTCAACCCCATTCATCACCACTACTCCTCCTTCATTGGAATCCATTAACCGAATTCCCAATCGTGTAAGTCTGTGCACGTCTTTAGATAAATCTTTCTTTCCTTCCTCAACATGGGTAGTACTACCTATAGAAATTCTGCTCAAAGCATCAACAACAACATTAGCCTTACCTGGGTGATAGAGAATACTCATGTCATAATCCTTGAGTAACTCCAACCACCTCATCTGTCTGAGATTAAGCTCTTTCTGACTGAATACATACTGAAGACTCTTGTGATCAGTAAACACATCAACATGAACACCAAAGAGACAGTGACACCATATTTTTAATGCAAACACTACAACAACCAACTCTAGATCATGGATTGGGTAAGTCTTCTCATGAATCTTAAGCTGTCTGGAGGCATACACTATAAATTTGTCATTTTACATCAATACACAACCCAGTAAAGTCAACATTGGGGCAGTAGTAAACCGCGTTTTCAATTCTTGAAATCTTTTCTCACAAGCTTTAGACCATTGAAACTTTGTTGTCTTATGAGTCAACTTTGTAAAAGGGGATGAAATAGATGAGAACCCCTCAACAAACCTTCTATAATATCCAGACAATCCCAAGAAACTCCTAATATCAGTTGGAGATGTGGGTCTAGGCCAGTTCTATATGGCCTCAATCTTTTTAGTGTCAACTCGTATCCCTTCACCAGATACAATGTGTCCTAATAATGCCACTAACTCAAGTCAAAACTCACACTTAAAAATTTGGGAATACAATTCCTTATCCTTTAGAGTTTGGAGAACTCAAGTCAAAACTCACACTAGCATGATCTTTCTCATTCCTCTAGTAAATTAGAATGTCATCAATGAATACGATAACAAACCTATCAAGATAAGTCTTAAACACTTTGTTCATAAGATCCATGAATGTTGCAGGAGCATTAGTCAGACTAAAATACATAACTAGAAACTCATAATGACCATAACGGGTCCTAAATGCTGTCTTCGGGATGTCACTTTCTCTTACTCTCAACTAATGATAGCCAAATCTGAGGTCTATCTTAGAAAAGCAAGTGGCACCTTGAAGTTGATCAAAAATATCATCAATTTTCGGAAGGGGATATTTATTCTTTATAGTAACCTTGTTCAATTTGCGGTAATCAATACACATCCTAAGAAAACCATCTTTCTTCTTCACAAATAAGACCGGAGTGCCCCAATGTGAGACCCTTGGTCGAATGAAACCCTTATAAAATAGGTCTTTCAACTTCTCTTTTAACTCTTTCAACTCAGCGGGAGCCATTCTATATGGATGAACAAAGATAGGTCGATTATCAGGAAGAATATCTATACCGAAGTCTATTTCTCTCTCAGGAGGGACTCCGAGAAGATCATCTGGAAAGACATCTAGAAACTCACTCACAACTGGAACTGACTGAATAGGCGGTGTCTCAACACTAGAGTCATTAACTCGGACTAAGTGATAGATGCACCCCCTGCAAACTAACTTTCTGGCCTTAAGGTACGAAATAAAATGACCCTTAGGCTATGTTGAACTAATCCTCCACTCCATACTTGGCTCATTAGGAAACTGGAACTTAACTACTCGAGTTTTACAATCAACTGAGGCATAACAAGCATGAAGGTAGTCCATACCTAGAATAACATCAAAGTCCACCATATCTAACTCAACTACGTCAGCCATGGTGTCATTGTGATTGATAGAAATAGTACAATCACGATGAACTCTCTCAACTACAATAGACTCACCAACAGGTGTGGAAACGCTGAAGGGCTCTAGAAGTTTCTTGGGAAAAATATCAAAATACATAGCAATATATGGAGTCACAAAAGATACTCGCACCTAGATCAAGCAATGCATATACATCAAAAGTAAATACTTTGATCATACAAGTGAAAACATCAGGTGAATTCTTTTGCTCTTGGCGACTGGTAATAGCATACAGACGGTTTTGTCCTCCGCCTGTCCCTAAAGTAGATCATCTAGGTGAAGCTCAGTCTGGCAGAACCGCTAAAGAAGATTACGCTTTATTGTCCCCATTACCATTACATTTCCTGTTCTTAGGGCATTCTCTCATGAAGTGACCTGTCTAACCATACTTGAAGAAACCATTGGAGCCATCATGACACGCTCCCGGGTGGCTCCTACCACACTTAGCACATCAGGAGTCCAGTTGGCCCCTTATGCCACACTACCTTGACACTGAATAGGTTGAGCTTTGAAGTTCTGCGAATTTTGATTCCTGAACTCACCTCTGTTCTTTGGTGCAGGTGCACTAGCAGATGATGGAGCAGGTCCATTTGACTTTTGTTTAAAAGATTACATGTTCGCATTGCTCTTCTACTGCCCGAACTCATTTCCTATTGTCTTAGCCTTTTTGTTCCGGAAGTCTTCCCTATCTTTCAACTTTTCTTTCTCAACCTGCTGCACATGGATCATCAGTTTTGATATGTCCATGTCCCTTATCAACATCGCAGCCTTACCCTATTTTCTTGACAGACGAGACAACCCAGACATAAATAAGCTCATCCTTCTCCTCATATTAGCAACCATCTTCGGAGCATAACGGGAATGTTAAGTGAACTTGAGGTTGTACTCATGCACACTCTTTGATTCCTGCTTAAGAGTAAGGAATTCTCTTACCTTTGCCTCTCTCAGTTCACGGGGAAAGAAACGCCCCATAAAGGCCTCTTCAAACACATCCCAACTCACAATTGGTGCCCCTTCAAATCTACTCTTCTTTCATTGGTCGTACCAGACCTTAGAAACACCCTTCAGTTGGTATGCAGCTAGTTCCACACGATCAGCATCAACAATATGCATCACCTAAATTACTTTCTGCAACTCTTCCACAAAGTTTTCCGAATCCTTTGTGACATTTGAACCGGTGAAGTCTGGAGGATTCATCCTCAAGAACTCACGGATCTTGGATGTATCAGCCACATCCTGTCTATACCCTCTTTGTTGCTCAGCTTGGTTGGTCACAACTTGACTCAATATCCGGATAGCATCCAGAAACTCAGCGTTAGTGACCTGTCCTTGGGGTTGCACTTCTGGTGCATTGGGGACCCCTTGATCCTGAGGATCAACATTCCTGCTAGTAGGACAACCTCGAACAACTCTTCAGTGAGGCGTGATCTAAAAGATACATGCAAGCACGAATTAAAGGAAACTTTTATAGAGTTAAACTTTATCGCACGAAAAGAGTATGAAAGAAGTGAGATAGTTCCTAAATGTCATAGCCTCCTAATTATAGATGTGGTGCGCTTTACACCAACAAAGTAGGACTCTATAGACACATCTTCATAGATACTCTAGGACTCTTGCTCTGATACCAAGTTTGTCACACGCCGATACTACACCCTGGACATGGTCGACACTCGAGAACCATTGCTGGCCCCAAGCGAATCGTTGGCCTGGCTCAACTCTCAGCGGAAGATTTACTTAACAACATAAATCTCAAAACCTGCTCAACTCATAATATATCATAAATAAAATATTTTAATCAATATACTCAAATGAACATAAGTGTTCAACTCAAAGTCATTAAAACATCAACTATGGAATGAGAAAAAGACTCCTCAACTACTACTATTTATCTATAAAGCCTCTAATAACTATAATGTAACTTGTGACAAGACCGACGGTATCCTAATACGACTGAAAGTAAATGTGGGAATGCTCTGAAAGCAAGAAGGCTCACCAAAGAAACTCTGGAACTGCAAGTGGTATCAACACATCGCGTGTTGATGACCCTTATTACCTGTATCTACATCATGAAAGATGCATGCCAAATGGCGTCAATACATGGAGTGTACGAGCATGCAAGGGAAACTTTTAATGTATAGACATAAGCTTGGACTGATAAAAACAAGAACATACTCACCTCATCTGAGCTCAACTCAACTCAACTCAAGGATACTCAAGGGTACTCAAAGATACTCAAGGGTACTCAAAGATACTCAAAGATACTCAAACTCAGAAATACTCAACTCAATTCAATATAAAAGCAATAATAAAGATGCATTTTAAAGAAAGATTTTAAAACAATATATAATAACTCAATGTATTTAAATATACAATAATAACTCTTTTACTCTTATTTGGGAGATTCTCTAATCGACAACCATCACTATGAGCTATGTGATGGTACAACATCTCGCCCACTCTGCCAGAACTGTCCTATACATTGCCGAAGTATAAGACATTTTCAACTAAGTTGATCCACTAAGATATGCCTTAAAATAAATAAGGAATCATCTAAAAAGTATGAACCTTTATCCATGTTGGCATACATGGTTTATGAGGACTTTGAGTTGTTTGAACTCGTCTCCATATCGGTGATCAATACTACTCCCAATAATATAACTCATGATGATATGTTTAAAAACATTTCCTCATCCTCAAATTTTGAGATTATTACTCAAAAGGGTTCTCTTAAAAGAGATAGTACTCAAAACTCCTCATGAACTCATTTGGAAATTAAAGTTTTCTCACGTTTTAAATGTAAAAACTTTTACTCTTGGAAATACTTAGTTATGTTATATTTACTTTTGAAAACATGAACTCAACTCTCCTCATCCTCATATTCAAGTATTCAAGTCTTAAAACAAGTTTTAAAAGTTTACAAAAGACTTCTCAAATGACTCAAAAGAACTTCCTCGAACTTTACTCTTAACTCTATCTTGAATTTGGATTATGAATTCAAGAGTTATGGCTTGGATATGCATGATCTCTCAAGGATTTATGAAGATTATAAGTGTGGATAACAAGAAGAGAACATAGGTACGATTCGAGGGAACTCACACGGAAAGAAGGTCGGAAAGGTAGGGGACCTGGCGACCCTGGAGCACTAAATGGCGCAGGGTGCCAGCCCAAAAACTACTGACCAGTGTTTGGGGTGAACTGAGTGGTGCGCCGTTCCCGACCCCAAACTACTAGGCAGTAGTTCTGGCGCAGTGGTGGCACGCTGCCCCACCCTTATGCACAAAAAATTGACGAAATTCTCTTCTCAATCTCAAGCCCTAAATCAACTAGATTCGAATGAATTCTTTCAAACTCCTTTGAAAACATAATCCCAACTAAATCACAAAAAAATCCACATAAAATTTCTCAAGAACAATACTCAAATCCAATATCCTCATATTAAAGAATAAAGCACAAACTTAAAGAAATTCATCAAGAAACTCAATATACCCAATCTTATGGATGAAATTTGTAAAAGAAACTAATGATTGGCGTGTGGGTGAACAAACCCAACACTATGAAAACTTACATAGCTTGAAAAATTATTGGCGGAAATCCGCAAAGCGTCGCAAGAATCTTGATCGTTCTTCCTTTTCTCCTCTTGAACTTCTCTCCACAAAACCCTAAGCTCCTTTGGACTTAATAAAACTTATTCCAATCAGTTTAGACCCCTAAAGGAGTGAAAAAGATGTGTAAGGTTAATGGGGTAAGGAAAAGACCAAAATACCCCTCCTTAATTCGAATGAATTTCCTCAATCGGATATGCTGAACTCAAACGGGCATATATCCCTCATCCGAACTCGAAATCTAGCAAACTTGGCGGTATCGGAAAGAGGACTCAAATATCTTTCATTTGATACCTTATGGGCCACCTAACTCGTCCTATAATGAAAGTTCTGGTCATTTGAAGTTGACCCTAAACTCACAAATTAAGCATAACTTGAACAAATCTCAAATTTACTCTTTCCAATTTAATTCTTTCTGAAAATAGCTCTTTCTAAGACAAAGGTGTTACACCTTCCTGACAGCTTCCGAGGATAATCTGGTAATTTCTTTAACATGGAATAATATTATTGGTCAATAGAAAATTATTGTTGTGCATTAGTATACATTTTGAGTATAATGACAAAATCATCCATCAATTGTCATGTAGCTTTTGCTCGCCTCCTTCTTTAGCTTTTTTTTCAATAACCACATGTATTCTAAGAGTTATTTAGAAAAAAGAAATTAGATTTCTATTGGATTATTAGATAAAAAATATTACTATAATAATTAACAACTTAAAATATTTAAAAGATATATAAAAAGTTTGGTGTACTCTCAAACTTCTATTAGTACTATATAAATTAGGATAAAGAAAGTAACATATATTATTTGAAATGCATAATTAACAACATTAATTGGAATATAGGGAGTAACATACATTATTCAAAAATTACATAAACGGTGCTATAAATCACAATAATCAACAACTTAAATATTTCAAAGTCATTAAAATTTTTGATTGACCCTCAAAATTTCATCAGTGCTACATAAATTGAGACAAAATAGGTAAATAAAAAAAGTACTATAAATCATAATAATTAACAACTTAAAAATTTAAAAGACATAATAATAAAAATTAGGTAAAAAGTATTACAAATTACAATAATTAATATCTTAAAATATCTAAAAATAATACTAAAGTTTTTATAGACTCTCCAAATTCTATTTATGTCACATAAATTAAAATTAAAAAAATTACATATTGGGCGCATGTGTCTGGGGATAACTAGACAGCATGGGCCCAAGTCCCAACAAAAACCTAAATATGCCTATGTACAAATTAGTCTTGTTCATCCATTTCCCATGATTATATACTCCTTCTATCTAATAATAGTTCTCCACTGTTAACATTGCACACTTCTTAAAAAATTATAAATAGAAGGGTAATTTTACTATATCATCATTGTAAAATAATAAATACAATGTCTTGAAAATGTAATAGAGAAATAACAATATGTCACGACCCAAAAATGGACGTGATGAAACTTGTCTTTTCCCACCAAGACAAGTCAGCCTCAACCCAACAAAAAATAAAAGAAATGCTGAAACCGCAAAAACAAGAACAAGATAAAGAGGAAAACTTATTCATTCTAAACAATACCCTAAAACCTAGTTGTTACGTGTACAAGCCACTAAATATATAAGTAAAAAATTAAGAAATAAATACAAGTCTTGGTCTTTATTTCTCAAATAGAACAAAGTGTAAGAAAAATAAAAAGAGGATCCGCCGAATGTCAAATAACTACCTCTTCAAGTCCTTGACAAGCCTCGTGATCTAAGAAAGAGAAAGAGATCATGCTGATCCAGGCTTGAAACCTACACAAGTGTAGAAGCAAGGGGTGAGTACCAACAATACGGTACCCATCAAACAAACTACTAAAAAAAGCAACTAGCTAGAAATCGAATACCCTCGACTATCCAACCGAACCTCCTCAACCTCCACAGAAATCAGTCCAACCTAACAATCCTACAATACACGGCTCACAGGCCAAATATTCACAGTGCAATAACTACAATTCAACAAATATACGAATCAAATAAGTCAGCCTCAAAATCAAGTAGTTCAGTCACACGCAACAAGTACATCAATCTCAAGTATCAAGCAAGTCACGCATAAGCATTAAATACATAATGTCACAATAATCAATATCTTGCCTGGACCATTTCCCATTGGCTTTCTAACCATTGTCGGAAATGACCCCGGCATATTAACACTCGCCAGTAATGACTTTGGCCAAATCACACTCTCGTCGGTAAAGGCCTCGACATAATAACACTTTCCAGCAAATACCTTGGCCTCATAATCATCACATCTCTCATCACGGTGTCCAACGATCAATGAACACAAGCAATATCATACCACACAGAAGAGACAACAATTACACAATTCAAGTCCACAATCATGCTGTCAAACATATCGTCAAACACATCATCAATCAATCAATAAGGGTTACATTAAGGTAAAACACATCATCATGTTCAACACATAGCCTTTTTTTTCATTTCAACCCTTTTTGTTCATTTAGATATAAAGAATGAACAATTTAACCCTTCACCTCATTTCCATTACTCCCAACACACAAGCAACAAAGAAAGCATACGAATTCGACTAGATTACATGGTTTATGAAGCAACTTGCCTTGAATTAATCAACAGTCACGATTCCAATGCCACACAATCTATGCATAACCAAGTATTCACAATAAATTTCAGCAAACAACAATACCTGCATCAATCCTCTTGAAAGGCGGGTCAATCAACTCAAAACCCCATTCTAAAATTAAGGTTTGAATCCAAAATTTAATAATTGAAAATTATGTTTATGGATTTAGAAACTAATTAGTGTAAATAATTTCGAAAAAGGAATCAACACCCCTTCAAAATCACCATTTTAGCTAAGAACTTGGGTTCTTGAAAGACCTTGCCATAAGCACACCAAAATCTCACATTTTGATGTTAAAAATCATAACTAATTAATGAAAAATGAAGGTTTAGGATCAAGAAAATTTACCCAAATGATCTAGCACTAGAAAATCCTTTCAAAATCTCCACCAAAGGTCCCCAAAGCTCAAAAATGGTGAAATGGGGGCTAAAACCCCAAAAATTGCAGCAAACTCCCTTCTATGATGTCGCAAAAGCGACCAGGGGTTCGCTTAAGCGAGCCCAGCTAAAAAGGCGGATGCCGTTTAAGAGAAGCCTCCTTCATAAAAGCAAAGGTCGCTTAAGAGACATACCCATCGCTTAAGCGAAGGTCGCTTAAGCCGTTAGCCTTCACTAAAGAGAAGCCTGCAAACTCCAACAACTACAACCAATTCTCAAAACATCAAAATAACCCTCAGGATTTGTTCGGAACGTCGTACACACAAACCAAATAAGAAAATCAATTATACTCGACGTCCCAGACTCAATGGATGCGTCAAAATACGAATCTGAGATCTCCTTGACCCGACATCCGTAAAAACCACAAGAAACTAACTCAATAGCTAAAAAGACTAAAACAAGGCTGGAGCCTCTAAAAATCAACCAAGACCTCACCTAGGCCTAAATTAATCCCTCGAATCCAATGGAACTCTCGGAATTTCAATCCAAGCATTTGAACCCCTAATGCTGACCAAAGTCAACCCAAATGTTAAAATTTCTACAATTTTACAACTTAGGACCTCAGATCCTCAAAAAGACTTGGAATCTGAAACTGACAACTCAAACGGATCATTCTCACATTTTGGGACTGATGGAATCGCTGAAATTTCATTTCGACACTCGAAAATCTAAACGACCTCAAAAACCACTTTCTTAATATGCTAGCCTTTAAAACTCACAAACTTACCAAATTCTCAACTTCTAACTCAAAAGTTCAAAACCAAGCTTTCAAACTCAATCATAAAAGACTCGGGGTCGATAACAGGAGGGAAAAAATGGCTATTTCATGAAACTTTTAAAAAATGACCAACCGGGCCATTACATTATAATTAATGATAAGGATAAATTAAGAACTAAGTGTAAAATTATCCATTGATTTCATAATGTGGACAAGTATTGTTGCACATCCCAAAATAATATATTAGATAAACTATTAATTATTAGACGGAGGGAGTAATATAAAATGCCCGGAATACCGACTACTCCCTCCGTCCATCAATAATTGTCTAATATACTATTTTTGGATGTCCAACAATACTTGTCCACTTTATGAAATCAATGGATAATTTTACACTTAGTTCCTAATTTACCCTTATCACTCATTATAGTTATTTCTCTATTACATTTTTCAAGACATTGTATTTATTATATTCAAAGGGTGGAATAGTAAAATTATCCTTCTATTTATAGTTTCTTAAGAAGTGTGCAAAGTCAATAGTGGACAAGTATTGTTGGACAAATGGAGCAATTAATGAAGATGACAAATAAAGAATAAATATTTATTAGAATCAATAGAAAATTGTGCCATGTTATAAATTACAAAGTTAGCATTTCCCAAGAATATGACCTTTTTTTGTATTATAGTTTATAACAATCTTTCAATATAGTAATAATAGTTATAGTTTTGGTGAAATGGACTTATATGTTATATAATTTTATATATTTTGTAATGTTATATTTTTCTATAATGATTAAACTTATTTGAATAACTTGTTATTCTCAAAATCCGCTTAATATGAACTAGAGAGAACTTTTTTTTCTTTCTAAAATTCAAAATCCTAATCACTTCCCTGCACGAATTATAGCATGTTTGGCATTGTTGCTAAAAACTGCTTATTTTTAGAAGTACTTTTTTGGAATGGTTTTTTTTAAACGTGATTTTGAAAAAAGCAATTTGTGTTTGGCTATTTCATTTGAAAAGTGCTTTTGATAAGCAAATTGTGCTCGCCAAATCTTTTTTTTAAAATGCTTTTGAGAGTCAAATTACGAAAAATTGTAAGTATCAATGTACTTTTAATATTAAGATTGTTTTATAGAGAGAAACTATTTTAAATATATTTTATTTTAATTAAAGTAAAATATACATATTCAAATTTTCAATCAATATTGTACATAAATATATAAATAAATAAATAAATAAAATATTAATATAATATTAACATGATGACTTAAATATAATTCAAAATATCAAGAAAAATAATTTTAAAATCATTCCGCAAATTACACCACTATATACAAAAATATACCACAAAAATAAATAAAATCCTTCATATTTTTAATCCTACAAAAATGTTGTTGTTACATTTATTTTTTATTCTGTAAAATAAAACATACAATAATATATTAAATATAAAATAATAACAATATATAAATGATCGTAGGCATATTTATATGGCAAAGTTTCCAATATTTGCCCATGACGAGATTAAATTAAAGAATAATCTTGAGTCTATTAGCTTGCTTTTGTTTAACTTGTGATGATTGTGCACTAAAACACATGATTAGTTGTTTCAGGAACTCTCAAGGAAATTGGAGCCGATTCAAAGAAAGGTGAAGCAAGGAATTGCGAAAATAAACTAAGGATGGAAACACCAAGGTATGGCGTACTTCCTGGCGCGGGGCGCCAAGGTATAAACTACAGAGGCTGGAGCCAGGCGCACTGGCTGGCGCAGAGCACCACCGCCAGAACTACAGAAGGCATTGGCTGGCACATTCATACGCGCGACGCACTACAAGTGAAACTGCAGAGGCTTGTGCCTGGCGCGATGGGAGGCGCGGCTCCCCGCTCCTGTCCATCAAACACTTAGAAAATTGTATTAAAAAGATTCCTTGTTGAATTAAACTTTGACTCTAGTTTTTCCAATTTCTATAAATAGACCCTTAGGGCTATTTTGTAGGGAGTTCGGCATTATTTTGGTGTGCAAGAGCAAGATTCAACGTTTGTAATAAGTTTTAATTTTCTAACTCTTCTTTATTTTCAGAAATCGCATGAACAATTATTTTTGCGGTTTTTGAATAGTATGAGTGGCTAAACGCCCTTGTTCTGGGGCTGTAACTACATATTGATTGTTGAATATTGAAGGTTTTTTGAATAAATTCTTGGTTATTGTTTAAGTTACTTTTATATTCTTGTTTTAGTATTTCTTAACTGACCATCATAGAGATAAATCTCTTGTCTATTCTTAAAATCGAGAGAGGATAAGGTAGAAAGACCAAATAATATAAAAAGATTGATCTTCCATTAAATTGAGTTGATTTGTGTTTAGGAGTGACACCCGGACGAGCATCTAACTTGGTTATGAAACATGATGAAATATAAATGCTCGCCAATTAGGACTGTCTATCTCCGCTCAACGATGTAGTTAGATAGCTAATTGGAGTAGGTGACTAGAGGTCGAGAGACCAAACTCATATAATTAACCCTGTAAATCAGTAACTTGATAACCAAAATTAGTTTATTGCCTGAGATACGATACATGAAATCCAATGCATGTTGCAGCCCTGGAATTGTCTTTTACTTGCTTGAAACATCAAGTTGAAGTCGTTCACATTAGTTAGTTTTAGTTATTGCATAAATCGTAGTAGTAGTTAAAAAACATCAAACTCTTTTTAAAGGTTACTTTTGTTTAATTGTGGAATTAAGTTGCTAAGTATAAGTTGATCATAAGTACCTTGGGAACGAAAACTTGTTTCTGAAAGAAACTATATTACTTGAGGGACCACGTACACTTGCTTGTATATTGGGGAGAAACAAGTTTTTGGCGCCGCTGCTGGGGACTTAGAAATTGATTTATATTTGATTTTCTCAAGTCTATAATTAGATTGTTCAAGTGTTAAAAACTTGATCTTAGCTCTTGTGTACTGCAGGCACTTGATTGTCAAGTCTGGCTCGGAAAGGAGATCTTGTCAAACCAGACGACAAACCTGAAAGGAAAACAATGAGGGTGACCGAGTGGAAAACGTGAATAATCTAGAAGAAGAGGCACCCCTAGTAATACCGGCAAGACCAGGTTGTGACATGGCAGTCCCACTCAAAGCCAATGTGGCATCTAGTATAAGGAAACCACCCCTGGGTGGAAGATTTGAACTAAAACAGAATATGGTGCAGCTCATCCACTCGATGGGACAATTCACAGTATTCCCTCATGAGGATCCTCAAATCCACATTCGAAACTTTTTGGAAATAAGTGATACGTACATCCCAACTGGTGTTTCATCGGATTATGTGAGGTTGACATTGTTTCCACACTCGTTGTTAGGAGCCGCAAGACAGTGGTTAGATTCAAAGCCATAAAATTCCATCACTACATGGGATTACCTAGAAAAGAAGTTCTTGAGTCGGTTCTTTCCATCAGGCAAAACTACGAGGTTGAGGAGTAAGATATTGAGTTTCAAACAGAAAAACGGAGAGGATATGTACCAAGAATGGACTCGATTCAAACAATTATTAAATGCCTGTCCGCATCACTACCAAGCTAATAAGGTACTTGCTCACACTTTTTTGAGGGTTTGGATTATAACGCACGAGTACTTCTTAATAGTGCAACAGGTGGAGAAGCTCTACAAAAAACCCATGAGGAGCTATTTGATCTCCTAGATAGACTCTCAGAAGGAAACACCATTTTATGAAGGAGAAATTCCTAGAACTACAACACATAAAGCGACAGGAATTTTGGATGTGGATCAAGCTACCGCAATAAACGCAAAGCTAGATGCAATGAACCACAACATAACCATGCATTTCAAATAGATGACACTAAATCAAGAACCGGTAAATATGGTACAATAGGCAGCAAGTTGGTGTGGAGCATATGAAACTGAACTTTGTGAGGCAAATCCGGATTCCGTTAACTATGTAGGAAATGCGCAAAGAGGTGGAGGTCAGAAAAATTATGGTAATACCTACAACTCTAGTTGGAGAAACCATCCTAACTTCTCATAGGGTGGGAACAAAAGCAAAAGCAAAACCACTACCCTGTTCCCTTCATTGATCAAATGCTTGACCGACTAGCAGGGCAGGAGTAATATTGTTTCTTAGATGGGTATTCCGGATAAAATCAAATTTTGATTACGCCCGAGGATTAGGAAAAGACCATGTTCACTTGTCCTTATGGTACATATGCTTTCAAACGCATGCCATTTGGACTTTGCAATGCATTGGCGACATTTCAAAGGTGCATAATGGCTATTTTTCATGATATGGTGGAGGACTTTGTAGAGGTATTCATAGATGATTTCTCTGTCTTTGGGAAGTCTTTTGAGGTATGTCACCAGAATCTTGATAGAGTACTTGCTAGATGTGATGAAACCACTTTAGTACTGAACTAGGAAAAGTGTCACTTCTTGGTTCGAGAGGGTATATTATTGGGTCATAAGGTGTCAAAGTCGGGATAAGAAGTAGATAAAGCCGAGGTGGAAATTATTGAAAAATTTCCCCCTCCTATCTCTGTATAAGGGGTGCGAGTTTCCTTGGATACGCAGGTTTTTACGAGAGATTCATCAAGGATTTTTCCAAGATTCCAAGACCTATGTGAAGTCTTTTGGAGAAGGAGGTGAAATTTGAATTTGATAAGTTATGTTTGAAAGTGTTTGAGATGTTGAAGAGGAACTTAATTGAAGCTCGCATCTTAATTGCTCCTAACTGGGAATTATCATTTAAACTCATGTGTGATGCAAATGATATAACAGTGGGTGCAGTATTGGGACAAAGGAAAGATAAAGTGTTGCATTCAATCTACTATGCGAGCAATACTCTTTATTTTGCTCAAGCTAATTACATAGTGACTGAGAAGGAGATGTTGGCTCTGGTGTTTGCCTTTGACAAGTTTAGATCGTATTTGGTAGGTACCAAGGTGATTGTTTATACTGACCATGCAACTATTAGGTACTTATTCAACAAGAAGGATGCTAAACCAAGTCTTATTCGGTGGATATTACTTCTCCAAGAATTTGACCTTGACGTCAAAGATAGAAAGGGTAATGAGAATCAAATAACTGATCATTTGTCTAGGTTAAAAGATTTTTCCCATGTACATGAAGGGGAACAAATCCGGGAAGAGTTTCCGGATGAACAGTTGATGGCACTAGATATCTTTCAACTGTCTTGGTATGAAGACATATTGAATCTGTTAGCTGTAAGTGGAGAGTACCCTCCAGATGCAACCACCCAACAAAACAAAAAGCTAACTCATTAGGCTAAGTTCTATATCTGGGATACACCATTCTTCTTCAAGCAAGGAGTGGATCGAGTGGTAAGAAGATGCATTCCGAAGTATGAAGTAAAGAAAGTGCTCGAAAGTTGTCATGCGAGCCCATATGGAGGACACCATGGAGGATAGCACATGGCTCATAAGGTACTACAAACTAGTTTCTTTTGGCCCTCTTTATTTAAAGATTCTATTGCGTATGTGAAGGGGTGTGGTAAATGCCAAAGGTTGGACGTACACTATATAAAGAAGACAAGAGATGCCACTAAGTAACATTCTAGAGGTGGAATTTTTTTATGTGTGGGGTATTGACTTCATGTTTCCCTTCCCGCCATCTAGTGGAAACCAATATATTCTAGTGGCCTTTGATTATGTGTCCAAATGGGTTGAGGCGGTAGCTCTTCCCTCGAATGATTTAAGAGTGGTGATTAAATTCATCAAGAAGCACATTTTCACTCGTTTTGGCACTCCAAGGGAAATAAAAAATGATTGAGGTAAGCATTTCATTACCCATCTAGTAAAAAATCTTCTTGTTAAGTATGGTATTCGGCATAAGATTGCTACAACTTACCATCCTCAAACTAGTGGTCAAGTGGAAGTATCGAATAGAGAGGTGAAGCAAATCTTGTAGAAAACAGTGAATGCACAAAGAAAGGATTGGTCTGAAAAGCATTGTGGGCATATAGAACTACATATAAGACACCCATATGGACTTCTCCCTATCACATAGTGTTCGGCAAAACATGTCATCTTTCGGCAGAATTAGAACACCAAGCATATTGGGCAATAAAGTAGTTGAATCTCTGTCACGACCCAATTTATTGAGTCATGATGACACCTACTATACCCTACCAGTAGGTAAGCGAACCCGTAACCTAGAACATCAAGTAATGATCGTAAGGGAAGAAACTAGCGAAAACAATAATCTAAACAAGGACAACAAGGCGGAAGCAACCCAAAATAAATATATACAGAAATCTCTCCCAGAACCTGGAAGTCACTAGTATAGAGCTATCTAATAAAGAGTACAAGTCCAAAAAGTGGACCACAACAAAGCATGTCTCAAAGGCAACAAGACTAGCTAAAACAAAAGAAGCAGACAAGACAAACCCAAAACGCCAAGTGCTCGCCCTCGTCTCCGAATCACAGTTGCAAATAAAGGCTAGAACTAATCACCGCTGGTAACTGGTACTGGGACATGCATCACGAAATAGATGCAGAGTGTAGCATGAGTACCAATACAACAGGTACTCAGTAGGCATCAAAGACCGACTGAGCAAAAAGGGTAAAAACAATAAAAAAGAGAGGATATAATCTAGACACAGAGAGGTCAAAGCGGATATGAAAAGAAAGCACACGAGCATACCATAAATAAACTAAGTACAACTAAACTAAACCTAACTGGACCCCCATAAGCCCAGAAGGTACACTCGTGCGCAAATTTAAATAAAACCTGAACGAACCCCCATAAGCCCGACAGGTACGTAGAAAAGCTAAGTCTATTGAGAGAGAAGAGAGTTGGGCTCTCAGCCCAAAGTAACCAAGATAATCCATCAGACTCCACCCAGCCACCAGTGCACTCTTAGCCCAGCTAGAAAGAGTGACCCCAGGGGGCACCCAACCAAATAGTCCACTCCCAGCCCAGCTAGAAAGAGGGACCTGTGGGTGATGTAGATATCGCGAGTCATCCTACCATGCAGCCAGCTCCCAACCCAGCTAGAAAGAGCGACCCGGGGATACCCAGCCAGCAGCACACTCCCAGCCCAGCTAGAAAGAGTGATCCTAGGGGGAACACAACCAAACAGTCCACTCCCAGCCCAGCTAGAAAGAGGGACCCGTGGGTGAGGTAGATATCGCGAGTTATCCTACCATGCAGCCAGCTCCCAGCCCAGCTAGAAAGAGCGACCCAGGGACACCCAGCCAACAGCACACTTCCAGCCCAGCTAGAAAGAGAGGCCCGGGGCCGATCGCCAAAATCACCGAGTCTACCCATCCAGCGATACACTCCCAGCCCAACAAGAATGAACGACCTCGGGGGTGATGGTATCTCCAATAGGATCCAATCCAACAACCGCCATCGTGGAACGCTGTCCACTATAATAAATTACAGAAAAGTCTCCAAGTCTATATTATCTCAATTCCACGCCTCTAGTGATGCACTGAACCTTTGAGAACACGTCAGAATCACAGAATTAGAAGGAGAGGATACATAAGTGCAGCAAGAAGCTATAGCGCCTAATCTAGGCTCAAACTATCAGACTCAAGTCTGCTACTCCAGTCTACAAGGAGCTAAGTCATCCAAACGACGTCGGCAAAAAATCAAGGCTATCCAGCCCACATGGGTCATAAGTCTAAGGCAATGCTAGTCTAACCTAGACTAAGGAAATCATGCTTAAGGTTAAGGAAGAACAAAGTATACAATACATAGCATACAAGCATACAATAGCATTTAGCAGATAAGCATACAACTCTACTAAACCGGTTAACTTGGTACTACACCTGAATTATGGCCAATCAATCCTAACATAAGGTATCTAATCAAAGTAAAGTAGGAAACTGGTACCCACCCCCAATTCACTCCAATCTGCATGCTTTTATACAATTAAGCTCAGTCTAATAGAAAGGAAGTCGTAGCCTACCTTAAGACCGACCACACGCTCTCCAAATCACTTTGCCGAAGCTTTTCCTTCCCGAACGACCTTTGAACGCTGTCACTCTATCAAATATAAGATCACAACACTAGTACAGTCACTTAGACACCAAAATCACAACAAATGAAGATGGGTCAATTTTGAAGTCAAAATGAGAATCATGGGACCCGCACCAAACTGTCTGTATTTGACTCTGCCAAGAGACCAGAAATAGTATCCCGAACTTGTGTTTCTAAATGGAACCCAATTCGGCGCTTAAAACGCAGCAAAACCCAACATGCAAGAAAACCACATTTTAATCAACTTAGAAGAAAACATGCAGCTGTATAAACTTGGAATTTACGAGAATGGAATGGTGACCAACAATCTTTGAACACTCCACGATGTAGCCACGATAATTACCAACACGTGAGACTTCCAATCACCCAAAACCGAGCTAAAATGTGCAAGATATCACCAATTCAAGAAAGCCAAAAGTAAGAACTCGAAAAAGGTTACAATAGTCAGGTTTATCATAAAATTTACCTCGAACGATGTGCACCCGACAACTTCCGAATACTCTATAGTGAAGCCACCGAAAAAACAAAGCTTCCGCAGTTCGAATTGCCTAATTCGGTTGAGAGATGAGGGAGTTAGAAGGTTTTAAAGTTTTGGAAAGGCTGCTGATTTTCTGCATTAAATAGACCAGATTTCAACATATTTTTCAAAAACTTAAAAACTCCGACGGGGCGCTCCGAACTGGTTCGGAACCCCGTGCACCCAAATTATATATTCAAACATACTAAATTTGATATATCCGGACCTAATGGCACAATCAAAATTTCCATACGAGGTCATCTTGACAAAAAGTGAGTTCCACACCCAACCGCCATTTTAAGTCAAAAACCACAAAGGGGCTCGAAAAAAGCTCAGAATCCTCGGGACACAAACGAAGGGTCAATATAGACCAAACTCTACATTCCAGAGCTAACCGCACTAACAGAATTCTCATCCGAGCACGTTTACTCAGAATGTTGACTAAAGTCAAACTTAGGCTTAAACTTTAAAATTAAAACGCCTAATTGCACTGACTGACACTGAAAACTTCGGGAGTCATGCCGACCATGCTACTAGTCTAAAATTACTCTTCTGGAGCTGATGGAATCATCAAAATTGGATTTCGATGTCATCTTCTTGAACTTTTGATAAAAAATGATCGTTCAAGGTTCATAAGCTCCAAAATACTAAAACTCGCACAATAACCAAACGAATGACCAGATGACCGAACTGTCAGTCCCATCAAGTCATATATGACTTGGGGTCGCTACATGAATTCTCTAAACGACACACAAAAGGCAAACTACAAAGATGACCAGGAGGGTCATTACAATATCCATTACTAAAAAGGATTTTCGTTCGCGAAAGTAAGGGTCAAGAAGTACTTGAAGGCTAAAAAATGTTGGGAAACTGTTGTCGCATATCCTGCTCGGTCTCCCAGGTAGCCTCCTCGACTGGACAATGCCTCTATCGGACCTTAACAATAGGAATGGATCACGAGTGCAATCTCCTCACATCTCAGGCTAGAATGGCAACTAGCTCCTCTTCAAATGTCAAACGATCATCCAACTCAACTGCATCATACTGGAGCGCATAGGACGCATCATGAACATACCAGCGCAACATCGAAACATGGAAAACTGGGTGGATGGCTGAAATTGCTGGAGGTAGGGCCAACTCATAAGCAATCTCCCCAACTGTCCGGAGTATCTCAAAAGGCCCAATGTACCTGGGGCTAAGCGTGCCCCGCCTCCCAAACCTCAACACGCCCTTCGTGGGTGACACACGAAGATATACCCAATCACCAACAGAGAATCTCAAAGGTCAACGCCTCTGATCCGCATAACTCTGGTGCCTGCTCTGAGCCGTCTTGAGTCTATACTGAATCTCTCTCACCTGGTCCAAATCCTCTTGAATCAAATCCATACCCCATGGCCTAGGATATGTAGACTCAAACCAGCCCACCGGAGAGCAACAATGCCTACCATACAAGGCCTCGAACGGGGCCATCCGAATGCTAGAATGGTAGCTATTGTTATACGCAAACTCCGCCAAAGGCAAGAACTGGTCCTAATGACCACCAAACTCCAAAACACAAGCCCACAACATGTCTTCAAGGACCTGAATAGTACGCTCCGACTGACCATCAGTCTGCGGGTGGAAAGCTGTGCTAAGGTCAACCTGGGTGCCAAACTCATCCTGTAAGGTCCTCCAAAAGCTAGATGTGAACTGAGAACCCCAATCTAATATAATATAAACTGGCACCCCATGAAGTCGAACCACCTCCCGAATGTAGATATGAGCCAACCTCTCGGCGCTAAATGAAGATTGAACAGGAAGGAAATGTGTTGACTTTGTTAATCGATCAACGATGACCCAAATGCTATCAACACCTCTAGAAGTCTGCGATAGGCCAGCCATAAAATCCATAGTAATGCGATCCCACTTCCACTTCGGAATGGTTAATCTCTGAAACTCACCACCATGCCTCAAATGTTCGGCCTTTACCTGCTGGCAGCACAAGAAACGGGAAACAAAGTCAGCAATATCTTTCCTCATGCCAATCCACCAGTAATGCTGCCTCAAATCATGATACATCTTCGTTGTGCCTGGATGTATAGAGTATCTAGACTCATGAGCCTCAAAAAGTATCAACTGTATCAAATCCCCAACTCTCGGAACACAGATGCGACCGGTGAATCTCAATACTCCATCAGGATCTAAGTTAGCCTGACCACCATCACCCGCTAACACTCGATCTCTAAGGGCCACCAAGGCCTCATCCTCAAACTAATAACCACGAATCCTATCAAGCAAAGAAGACTGAACTCCCATATAGGCCAAGACGTGTCTAGAATCTGAGACATCCAACTGAACTATGCTATTGGCTAAGAACTGAATGTCCAAAGCCAAGGGTCGCTCCTCAACAGATAAGAAGGCTAGACTACCCATACTCACCACCTTCCGGCTCAAGGCGTCTGCTACCACATTCACCTTGCCTGGATGATAGAGAATAGAGAGGTCGTAGTCCTTCAGGAGCTCAATCCAATGATGCTGCCTCAAATTAAGGTCCCTCTGGCTCATAATGTACTGAAGATTCCTATGATCGGTATAGATCTCATATCGAACTCCATACAAGTAGTGCCTCTAAATCTTAAGCGCGAAAACTACCGCCGCCAACTCCAAGTCATGGGTGGGGTAGTTGCGCTCATGGATCTTAAGCTGCCTCAAAGCATAAGCAATAACTCGGCCCTGCTGCATCAATACACAACCCAAACCAACACCGTATGCATCATAATAAATTGTGAAGCCCTTACCCTCAACTGGAAGAGTCAATATAGGAGCGGTGGTCAATAACTCCTTGAGCCTCAAAAAGCTCGCCTCACACTCCTCTGACCAAAAAAAGGGAACATCAACACGAGTCAACCAGGTTAGAGGTGCTACCAAGGTAGAGAAACCCTCCACAAATCGTCTGTAGTAGGCTGCTAGTCCGATGAAGCTCCCAATCTCAGTAACTGAGGTGGGCCTAGCCCAATCACGAATAGCCTCAATCTTCATCGGATCTACCATAATGCCATCCTTGGACACAACGTGCACCAACAACGCTATAGAGTCTAACCAAAACCGGCACTTTGAGAACTTGGCATAAAGCCGCTGATCTCTCAAAGTCTGGAGCACAACTCTCAAATGTTGCTCATGATCACCCCTACTCCGTGAGTATATCAAAATGTCATCAATGAAAACTATAACGAAGGAATGAAAATAAGGCCTGAACACGCGCATCATCAAGTCAATAAAGGCAACAGGGGCATTAGTCAACCCAAAGGACATCACCAAACACTCATAATGGCCATAATGGGTCCTAAATGCAGTCTTAAGGATGTCCGCTGCCCTAATCCTCAACTGGTGGTAACCGGACCTCAAATCAATCTTAGAGAACACTGAAGCTCTCTGTAGCTGGTCAAATAGGTCATCAATCCTAGGTAGAGGATATCGATTCTTCACCGTCACCTTATTCAACTACCTATAGTTAATGGACGTGTGCATCATACCGTCCTTCTTCTTTACAAAAAGAATGGGAGTGGCCCAAGGTGATACACTAGGTCTGATAAATCCCTTACCCAAGAGATCCTGAAGCTGAACACTGAGCTCCTTGAGCTTTGCAGGAGCCATCCGATATGGTGGAATAGAAATAGGCCGAGTACCTGGCTCAAGCTCAATTAGAAAATCAATATCACGCTCTGGGGGTAGGCAAATAGGTCGGTAGGAAACACATCTAAAAAGTCATGAACAACAGGAAAAGACTCAATCGGAAGAACCTCCCTACTCACATCACGCACATAGGCCAAATAAGATAAGCATCCGCTAGCCACTAGCCTTCTAGCCCGAATAAAAGAGATAACTGATACGCTCAAATTACACCTCTTTACAGAAGCATAAGCGATCGTTATCAAGTAAAGAACCCAACTTGTAGGTTGGGGTCGATCCCACGAGGAAAATGGTTTAGACTTTACTTTTAACTAACAATTATATTCAATTAGTCAAGTTATCTCCAGAAAC
>JAJONZ010006733.1:0-26922 GCA_029582445.1 Solanum paucissectum
GGGGACTGATTGGGGGGGGGGGGTCGCGGGTAGGAGGTGGGGTGGAAAAATAAAATTTTGAAATTGAAAATATTTTTTAAAAACAAACTTAAATTTTTTTAGAGGGGATGGGGGCTGGCAGGGGGAAGGGGTCGAGGGTAGGGGTGGGGGTGGAATGAAAATAAATATTTGAAATTGGGAATATTTTTTTGAGGGGTAGGGTTGTAGGGGGTGGGGGAGGGGTAGGGGGTGAGGGTGGGATAAAAAAATTATAAGTTGAAAATATATTTTTTTCAACAAAAAAATTGATTTTTTTAAAAAATAAATTGTAATTTGAAGTTGGAGAAGAGTTTTGAAAAATGTTTTCCTTGATTTTTGAAGGGAAGTCATTTTTCTTAGATTTGAGGAAAATGAGTTGATTTGAAAAACATTTAACCCAACCAAACATGAGAAAATTGGAAAACATTTTCCCAAAAATACCAAACACACCCTAAATGTATAACATCCCTTATTTTTTAAAAAGTGGACAGATTTAGTCCAAAGTTCACAAACAAAGGAGTCATGAGCTATTTTTCTAACAAAACTAGGTGGGCTCGTTTAGCCAAATAATATTTCATAAAATTGTTTGAATATAGAATCGGATAATTTTTCGAAATTCAATTAATTCTAAAAAGTTTCAAAAAACAATTTTCATTTTAAAGTTTAAATTATTCATAAAAATTCAAAAATAGTTATGTCTATGCACTCACTAAAATTTAATTGGCTAAAGTTACTTACTATTACTTCTCAGTCACATCAACATTAAAAGTTTATTTTCCTCATTCACTCAAGAGTTACCTATCTACTTCTATTATATCAATAATAATATTACATTCAAAAATATTTTTAAATCAAAGAACATGGTGACTGACCAAGAAAGAAGCTATGTATGTGCAAGGATGATTAGTTGAACACGCTTCATCCAATATATAGCCAGCTTAAGTTCATGTCAACAAGAAATTTACACCCAATAACCTCAAAAATTGAATGGTCTTCAAAAAAATTGACCCCCACTTGTTTCATGGACAAACATTTGAGATCAAAAGTTGATTTGATTTTTTACCCATGAGGCAAGCGAGGTCAAAAATTTAAGATCACTCACCTCTCAGACCATTCTCGTGATGACCCCGTATCTCAACAAGTAACTGAATTGACAAAATGCAGACTGTACATACAACCCGAAAGCAGGTTCAAAATATAGCGAGGCACCATCAATTGACATAGTAAGGATCAAAGTTGCTATGGAAAAGAATCTTGCCGTGTATCTTATATTATTAGAACAAAGAGGACTGGAGGATAGTGCATACAAGATGTATGATCCTGAACTTCGAAACAAATACTGGAATTGATTACCAAGAAAATTCAACGGAAGTATACAGACACCAGAGGAATATCAACGTCTTCGTCATTGTCGTCTTCACAGGCAACAACAACATCCAAGTGACACCGGTATGGTGGTATCTCCATCTTTGCCACGTCCCTTGCCAAATCTACTACTTTCTGGTCCATTCGTTCCTTGTGCCGGGGGAACATGCTGTTAAAGAGCAGGCAGCTTCCACATGAAATGCTGTATGCATTCAGTCCTTTGTCTGCAAGCCATTGGATTAGTTCTCTCAGTGTAGGATTGTCCTTGATGACCCACCTATCCCAAACAGTCCAGCTCAGGTCATTATGTTTGATGACCTTGGGTGGTACTGGCTCCGCTATGGAAAAAAGAGGTAGAGCAAGGTTGGCAAACGTGTTCCGGTAGTCCTCCAGTTTGTGACCGCAATCTAGAACCTTATACAGCTCAAGGCAAACCAAACCCGTAGCCATCGCAGTCGTAGTCGCGATTGCTGGAATGATCCTTCCCGCGATAAACTTAGCTTTCAGTTTGTCAACTTCAGGGATACAGTAGTTCCTTGCTCTCATGTTGGCAAGTGCTGCTATAAGATCCATGTGGTAATTAGTGTCATCATCCTGCAATTAGATGAAACATCAGTAACCGAGACAACTCATCTGGAGCATCATGCAAATTTTTAACTAAAGTATTAAGGGAGGGGGAACATCACAAAATTGGGACCTTCTCAAATTGAATAGGTTTCATCCTGAAGCCTGGTGGTAAATTCTTCTTACTGCACTCCAGCTTTGATATAAGTTCATCAATGACAGCAGCATCATCTATAGAAGCTGATGAAGAGAGACTGATTGCCTTCTCATCAGTCACAATTTTTGCATCTTTTCTAGGTTGAAAACAGGGGACCATAACCTTGTGCACCGCTTCACTCAATTTCTTTGGGTGCTTAACCCAATCAGGAATAGGTATACCAAATGTTTCAGCACGTAATATGGATGCAGACATGATAAAATGGAGATGACTTGGGTCGGTAGAAGAGAACTGCAAGGGGCGAGGGAAGCGCTTGGGGGCTGACCAAAAAGGGGCTCCAGAGCTGGTCACAGCATCCTCGGGGAAAGTGAAAATCAACTGTTTTACTCTGTTTGCAAAATATTCTTCAAACCTGGAAAAGAACAAAGGTCAGAAACAGCAAAAATAAAGACACCGCTATGATATTATATGCAGAAGGACAAATGCAAAATGGTAGTGTATTTACTTGAGACGTGCCCATGCAATGCAATCTTCAAAAGTTTCACAGCTTTCTCGATCTAGACACTCGAGAATACGCTCCAAATTGTCTCTGGCTTGAGCATCCCCAGCATTTGTTTGTGCAGATGTATATTCACTTGGATTAGAAAGATAAGCGTTGACTTCGGCTGGTGTTTTCTCAAGCAAACCCTCAAATTCGGATCGTGCCCATGTCAAACAATGATCTATATTATGTGGGAAGGAGTGCAAAGTGCACATTGGTGCTTGTTTCTCTGGAGGATCTCTTGATGCACCATAATTCTCAGTCAGATGGGGAATCACCATCTGAGTGTTACATTTGGCACCAAGGGTCCCTGATTCAAGCAGTGGCTTCTGAAAGTACAAGCATCTCTGATCAACATAAAGTCTTGCATTGACATTGTCAAGTGCGTTAATAACCACAGTAAGATTCTCCCAAAAAGCGTCATCAAACACATTTTCAGTTTCAGGACCCACACGGTTCTGCAAAGCTTCAACTTGGAGCTGGGGATTTATTGATGTTGCAGCAGCAGCAGCAACAGTAGATTTTGCCTGGCCGATGTTCCAATCACGGAAGAGAAATTGTCTACTAAGATTACTCTTCTCAATAACATCATCATCAGTCACTGTTAATTTCCCTTGCTCGGTGCATGCAACTCCCATTAAAGCCAAGTTCTTCAGGAACTCACAACCCAGGGCACCAGATCCCACCAAAAACACCTTGGCATCTTCTAGTTTCTTCTGGAATTTCTGCCCAAAGACTGAGATTTGGGCATCATACCGAGTATTTAATGGCTTTAAATCACTAGGATCCAGTGGTTCAGTTGGAAGTGATTCCAGGGAGTCAAAGTAAAAGAACTGTAAACAAATATAACAAAAAAATGACGACTAAAGAAAGTCAGTGTCCTTTAGACCCTCATACATAAATCAAAAAAAATAATCAAGCAACCAAATTAATTGCTCACTGTAATGCCTCCCCCACCCCACCCCACCACCCCAAACCCCCACCCCCATCTTTGGTGTGGGGAAGGGGGGGAATGGGGATGGACCTCTGAAAAAAAAGAACTAAATAGAAATGAAATCGACAGAAGACAGTAACAGCATTTGTAACCTGATAAAGTGGATGGAACTTCCCAGAGCAAGCCTTCACAACCTCCTGCCCGACAATACCACCAAACATAGCAGCCATGGGATTAAGTTCGGCACGTGCACCATGAGAGAACTGCTGTAGAAGTTTTAGGTTTATATCGTCCAGTTTGACATTCCCATTACTTTCATTTAAATTGGTGGCAATAGATATCAGCCTCTGAGCATCATCTTCTGAACCAGCAAGAGGAAACCGTGCCAAATCTGATCTGAACTTGTCTAATGCTTGGAATGCCAAATGTAGCAGAGGTGGGCGGTCAAACTTTGAAAAATCACTAAGAAGAAAATCGCCAGGATCCATGATAGCTTCCCTCAGTGTCTTGAAGTTCAAAATTTTGGGTGGCTTCACCTGAGTAACAATACCACCTCTCTCATAGGGACCAAAGCTCGTTGTGTCTTCATCGAGGGTAAAGGAATAAGGTCTTGCACTGCTAATTTTTCTTGGCTTGCCATCATTAAGTTCTGTCATGCCCTGTACTTCTGAAAAGACAACTAGGTCCCCATCCTGAAACTCAAGCCTTTCATCATCCACACACGAAATTAGGGCAGGGTTATCATTACTAATTGATGCAATAATACCCGTATGAGGTTCTTCACCATCTACATCAAAAACTGTGAACTCAGGGCCAAAATCACAGAAGACATAACCAAATAGACCCCTCACTTCAGTTCTGATAAATGCAATAGGGGGCTGATGGTTGTGGCAGTAGTCATTGAATTCCAGTGCATCCTCTAAGCTGGTGCTAGTAAATACCACAGCCTGCATTAAAACAACATATCCTTCAGTGATTGGCAGGAAACTATCTAGTCAGACGGTTAGATTGGAATTTCTTGGCAGTCCAAAGTTCAAATGAGTTGGCAACAGGAGATTAAACACTTAGCAAATTGATATTCTTCAACGTGAAAAATTGCAAGAATTTGGCATGATTAAGGTAGTGAATAAATGCACACTATATTCCCAAAAGCCCAAATGCTTATAAATCTTAGCAAATTGATATTCCTCAACAAGAACAAATTGCAAGAATTTAGCATGATTAAGAGTTAAGACAGTAAATGCGCACTACATTCCCAAAAGTCTCAACAGATATAGATTTCTCTGGTTGAAGGAACTGTTTCTACCGACTAAGTCACATCTCCTTATATAGAAATACTACCACAAAATCCATGAGTCTATTTGGATAGTCAGGCAGCACCAGTTAAAGTACAGATCAACACGAACATATGCAAATCAACACAACATCGAAAGATGTGAGCATATCCACTTCTAAAATTACAATTACAAACTAATAGTCTACCCCAAACAAGTAGGGGACAGCTAATATAAATCCTCCCTGACCATGTTTCTTCAATTAAAATTCATCTCACGCCAGCATAAGGATAAAATACTCTCCTGAATTGTTCCCATATTGTATTCGAAACATTGGGTCTACAGACATCAATCATGGATGATTTCCACCTCTCAGAAAAGTTAGAAGAATCAGCCTGGTTTTGATCAATAACCAACATCCATAAAATTTGAGGCTTCTCACCAAGAGAAATGATGAACATAATTCAGACAACTATTTCTATTAATTCAAAGAGAGATCCACCACAATACTATGTCAAGAGGCACATAATAGTCTAGTCGGACAATTTGACCTGATAACTCACTAGATAAACATACCTCCCATCCCAACTAGCTTCACTTGGATGGATGACTTTCATGAGGAGACCAAGATGAAAGTTTGAACAATGAATATGGTATTCATATTATCCAATAAGTATATGCGAAAATAGTTGTTACAAGATGCATAATACATGTCAAGTTAAATAAATCCATATGTGCTAGTACCAAGAGTTTTTAATAACTCCCTTCGTTCCAAAATAAGTTGTGTTTTTAGCAAGGGCACATCCCTTCAAGAAAACTACACATTCCTAAAAGTAAGATGTATTTGTATTAACTTACCAGTAATAAATACCTTGAAAAAGATGTAGCTCTCTAATAGTTTCTTGGTTATGTAAAACTTTCTTTATTATTCAAATAAAGGTAGAATTGGAAGAACATCATAATGCCTTCTTGGTTATGTGAAACACCACTTATTTTAAAACAAAATAAGAATTTAAAAAACACCAATTACTTTGAAATGGAGGGAGAGTAGGGCCATTCATTGGGGACAGGCGGAAATAGAAATATGGTCAATGAGAATATGGATTAGTAGTTGACAGGGTAATTGTAATATAGGGAGTATCAACACATAAGTCTACCTTTTATCTTCTAGCATCTTAAATATATACGACAGCAGACACCTTTTTTTTGACAAGTAGCATCCACCTTTTGCACGAAAACAGCATACATATCTCGGACTTCTTTTAAACTTTTGGTTGATAAATCAAAGACAATATTATTAATTTGCACCAAAGAACTTCCAAAGGTCTATCACATCTCTTAGGAGTTACCATGCATCAGTGGGAACATATAGTTTTCGTTGAACAACCAAACTTGTTCCATGAAAAAAGCTAAACTTAAAGATGGCAAATTACCTGGAAATCAGAAAGCTTTTCTTTGGTCAACTTTGTCGTCAAACTTGAGACAACTACGGCATTGTTGAGCTCTTGTAGCTTTTGAACAGAAGCAAGTGCTCTGTTCTTACCAACATCACTCTCTGAGAAAATAAAATTGCTCGACAAATCCCACAACTGCACTTTTCCTTCATCATGCAGAGTCACAGACTTTACACCAGCAAGTATAAGATTCTTTGCTGCAATCACATGGAAATACATATATCACACAAATGCAAAGAAACACTAAAATACCAAAAATAGCCTGTTTGACATGATCCCACCAGAAAAAGTCCAGTATTCAATCTTATATAATCTACAGTTGTTGCTATTGCAACACCGGTTAACAAGTGCAAGTATACGTAACTTATGTATAACTTTATATTGCATTACACTTTTTAAAGAGACAGTAACAAATACCTATTTCAGCACCAAGCCCTTGGATTCCCGAGACAAGAACGTTAGAAGCAAAGAGCCGCCGCATAGTTTCACGACCATACACGGCGAGCTGTCTGCTGTGGAGATCCTCATCAATATCATGCGGATTGCCATCATCAAAAGCCATTTCAGTCACTGACCGTTCACCAACACTACTGCTGCTAGCGTTACCGTTTGTATTATTACTTATGACCTTGTTACTACTGCAACCACTGGTATTCTCTTTGGTACCGGAAGAAATCACGCAACTAATTCTATGCTTTTTAAGAGCACTTTCTGGATCACAACTGCTACTGTTACCTTCAACTACCACGCCTTCTGCCGGTCTCTTTCTAGGAAGCATATAGTGCAACAAACTGCTAAACGCTCGTCGAACACCCATTGAAACAGCCAAAATCAGAAAACAACTCAAAAATGCAAAATCAAAAGACACGAAATGCATATATCCAATGCAGGATAACCTGAAATATCAGAACAACATAAATACTATACCAATAGTATATAAATTTGTATCCTTTGTAACTTATTCCAAATACAGTATATCAAGCAAAGAAGAAACGTAAAAAAGCACGATAATCCAATATATCATAACATCATAAATACCTAACACTAGCATTTACTTTGTGTCATCTGTAATTTATTCCAAGTACAGTATATCAAGCAAAGAAGAAATACAAAAACTCAAAGCACAATAATTCCATATATCATAACAATATAATACCTAAAACTACCATTTACTTTATGTCATTTGTAATTTATTCCAAATACAATATATCAAGCAAAGAAGCTTGCACTGAAAGACAAAGGCATATTCTTACAACTCAGTTGATCGTGACAACAACAAATATATATAAAACTATCAGTTGCAATTGATTCCACATTCCAAACACCATATATCAAGCAAAGTCGCTTGTACCGAAAACACAAAATCATGACTTATTTAAGTTTTTTCTCACACAAATTCAATGGATCCTGACCAATAAAAGTTCGCAACTAAGATATGATTACACAGGACAACGATGTGGATCCTGAGAGAAAAAATATCGCAGTTTGCAACTAATTCCACAAGCAAAAAAAAAAGTATGATCATATAGAACAACTTAATCTGAGTGGATCGTGAGAGATTACATAAAGTAGTTTGCAACTAGTTCCGAATACATATATCAACCAAGGCAGCTCGCACAATCCAAAAAAAAAAATGATTACACAGTACGACGACGACTAAATCTCAGTAGATCGTGAGAGAGATTAAACATCATAGTTTGCAACTAATTCCAAATACATATATCAACCACGGAAGCTCGCAAACAAGCAAAAAAGAAAATCACGACTAAATCTCAGTAATTCCTCACAGCAAAATTCAACATCTCAATGGATCGTGAGAGATAAAACATCGCAGTTCGCAACTAATTCTATATACATATATCAATCAAGGCAGCTCGCACAAGCAAAAAAACAAAAAAAAAGTATGACTACATAGAACGACGACGACGACTAAATCTCATTAAATCGTGATAACAACAGTGAATCGCCACAGCAAAATTCAACATATCATTGAATCGCCACAGCAAAATTCAACATCTGAGTAGATCGTGATAGCAAAATTTAGAGCAGAGATAGAAAAATTACCGATTGAATGAGAAGATATGAGTGAAGATGAGTGATCGGAAAGATGGAGAAGTTATGGAGAAGAATTTTCATGTGTAGAGTGAAGAAGAAGTTTCGATAGTGTAGAGGTGAGGGGGTATTTATGGATTTTGTGTGTGAGAGAAAAAATTTCTCGGTTAAGAGATTTAGGGGGCTTTACAGAGAAAAAATGGGTAGCGTTTCCATTACGTGCATCTCTCTTTGCAACTGGGAAAGAGAAAAGGTTGACTGTTTTTAATTTTTATTTTGTGTGTGTTTACTGGTTCTAGAAAGTACTAAAATGGTGATGATTTAAGGCATCACCGCTTATACAAGTTTATTACCAAATCTTAAAAAGTCAAAATTAATCTATATGTACCGTATACTTTGTTGGTCTTAAATTTATGTGATTTAGTTTAATTTATTATATTTCTTCTTTATATATATATATTTTTTATTTTAAGAAATTATAAATAGAATCATAATGTTATTATATAATTATAAACATTGGCATTTTGTAGGACTTTATAAGATGTGTTCAATTTGAGTTGGAACTCTATGTGTTCAATTGTAATTAGAATTCTTGAAGGCTACTCAATCTTAAACCTTAGTTCATGCCTAACTATATTCCTTTCAAAAAGGCATCTAGAATATCTTAAATATTCCACAAACTTATGAAATATTCATAAAGAGATCAAACGCAAATCATCTTAATTTGAGAAATATGTCATTCACGGTCTTTGTTCAAATCATCCTAGGTTGAGAAATACGCCACAAACGGCACTTGACTCATGGATAAATCTTAAGAGAGTAGAATCAAGAGATCAACAGAATTGTATCTGTAATCTTGATAAATAAAATTTTGTTTCTTCATATTTTATTTGTGCGGTTGATTTGTTTTTCATATGTTTAAAATTTGTTGCAAACAATAACAATTTGAATATAATAAATATAATGTCTTAAAAAATTTAAAAGAAGAATGGGTATAATTACTGATAAAGGATAAATTAGGAACTAAGTGTAAAATGATTAATTATTTTCATAAAGTGGACAAGTATTATTGGACATTCCAAAATAGTACTCCCTCCTATATCCCTAATTATTTTTCCACTTTTGAATTGACACACCTATTAAGAAAACAATGATTGATATAGTGAGTTTGTCATTTTACCCCTATATTTTAAGAATTAAAAATTTAAGATTTTCAAGAAATTTTACCTTTTTCAGAATTAATTAATTGAAGGTATAATACGAAAAATAAAATAAAATAATTCTTTCTTGAACTGTCAAAATGAACAAGTAAAAAAGGAAAATTGAATAAGTAATTAGGGACAACGAAAGTATAATAGATAACTATTATTGGCGCAAGAGTAAAAGCTAAGAAAAAAGATTTATGAAACTTGTGATTTAAAATAAATAACAAATATTTGTCATTTATGTAGTTATAAATTATATTAAAGATAAAATGAAGATTATAAAATTAACTTGTTACTAAATATAATTAGGGAAAAGGTAGAAGTACCTCCCTAGACTATGACCCAAATCCCAGAGACACACCTTAACTAAACTAACCCCTTGAACTCATTCTTTTTGTAATTTTGTACACCTTTTGGCTTACGTGATGTCACGCCCCGAGCCTACACCCCAGACGTGGTTGACACTTGAGAAGCATTGTTGTCCCCAAGCGAACCTTGGCCTGACTTACTTAACTCAGTGGAAGACTCAAGGCATATTTAAAATGATCAAAAGCACTATACTCACTTGAATAATAACATATTGAGAATGCTTAAAAGTCAAACATTCAACTTTGCCAAAATGGCAACTCAAATCTTATCATATGAAATGACAATGAAAAGACTAAAGAACTAACATTTGACTGTCTATGAAGCCTCTAAAACAACAAAGATAGATGTCGGGACAAATCCCACGACATCCTAATGAACTAACAAAGTAACTGAAAATAATAAAAGGAGTCCTCCGGAATGCAAGGAGGCTCACCAACTGACTCTGGAGTGCTCACTGGATCAACAATTCGCTGGATGCCGATCCTAGTTACATGTGTCTGCATCATAATACGATGCAGGCCAACTGGCATCAGTACATTGAATGTACGAGTATGCGAGTTGGAATGCTAAACACAACATAGGCTTGAAAAGAATCTGAAGATCTTACCTGGCTCAACTCAACATAACTGAACTCTTTTCAATATAAAGTAGTTTAAAACAAGTGCAATATAAAGAAAAGTTGTTTAAAACGAGATGCCAATTTTGTGTGTATGCAAAGATACATATAACTCTGAAATGTATGTAAAAATACAATAAACTGTGTATATAAGAATACAATTACTTCTGTGGGAGTTTCTCTAACCGAAAATCATCACGTAAGAGCTATTGTGATGATACAACATTTTGCCTCACGCTGTCAGGGCCGTCCCATACCTTGCCGGAGGTATAGAACCTGAACTACTAAATGGATCCACTAGTCTATGCTAAAAAGAACTAAATGAATCATCTAAAAAGTATGACCCTTTTCTACCTATGATGGCTACATGGTTTATGGGGGCTGTGAGTTGTCTGAACTCTCCCTCATATCGGTGCTCAATACTACTCCAAAAAAAAATGATATTAGCTCTTATGTTTAAAACATACTTCTTTCTGTGATTTCAGATTAGTGCTCAAAAACTTAGCTCAAAGGCTATTTTGGAAATCAAAGTTTCCTCTCTTGCTTCATTTAGAAAGCGATTACTCTTTTATGAAAACTAGCCCGAATGCTCTTTGTAAATCGAGGTTTCCTTTCTTGTTTAAATGTGAAAAACATTTAAAACCCTTTGGGAATACATAGTCCCCATATACTTTTGAAGAAATGAACTTCAAACTTTACTCTTTAATCTTTACTCAGGTTGAACTTTAAGTCTTAAAACAAAGTTCAAACATTTGGAAAATACTTTTTGAAAACTTTAAAGAACTTCTCTTAACTTGCTTCTTAATTTCTAACTTGACTCTTAACTTTCCTTGAATTGAATTATGGATTCAAGGATTGTTATTTGTGATAGGAAAGATCTCATGATGTTTATGAATGATTTTAGATAACTAAACATGAGAAAAGATAAAGAAATCATTGTTTGAGAGTGGGTCCGCGACGCGGAGAAGTATTTAAATTTTTTGTTTGAAAACAACTTTTGAGGTAGAACTGTCCGTGATCGCTCCGCGATGCAAAAATATTTTTTCAAATCTGGGGAGCAGGTCCGCGACGCGGAGGCACTGCCCAGATTTGTCCAATGAAATTTCTTCTTCGATTTTCCGCTCTAAACCCTTTAAACTCCATTGGTTCTTTCCCCAAACACTTAGAATCATCTATACCCTCAAATAACATCATATTCCACTCAAAAACGCAACTAAAAACGTGAATCAATCTCAAGAAAACTCCAACAACACAACCCACAAGGATTCAAACGAACTTCATCAAGAATTAAAGGGATTTACTTTCAAATCAATATACTTTGATGAAATTGAATCAAGTTGGGCGCGTGGCTGAACTAAACCAATGCTATGTGATCTCACATACCTTGTAGGGATCACCCCCGACGAAATCCACAAGCTAAACTCGACGATCTTGACGAATCTTGCTTCTCTTCTCTTTTTTCCTCTTCTTTTCTCTTTTCTCCAAGCCCTAGTGTATTTTGGTAAAAGCGTAAACTGATATAATTCTGATTAGATTCTAACTTAATTACCAAAAATGAAATAAAATAATTGGGCAAGGAAAAGACCAAACTACCCTTTCAAAATCCGGATTGGACTTTCTTTATTCCAACAGCCCAACTTCCAAAGGGGATAACTCACTCATACAAACTCGGAATTGTACAAACTCAGTGGCGTTGGAAAGATCATTTCAAGATATTTCCTACCATATCTGGAAGTACCTATAACTCATCCTGAGCTAGAAGTTATGGCTAGTTGAAGTTGGCCAAAACTCAACTTATTCTAACTTAACAAAATTTCCAAAATTTCATTCTTTCCAAAAATGACTATTTCCAATTATTAGCTTCTTCCTAGCTATTTCAAATTGCGAGATGTTACAATATCTCCCCCTTGGGAATATTCATCCTCGAATGAGATTACTGTTACTAGGCTAAGGGTGTAACATGTAACATTCAGTTCAAACACCTACAAGTAAATGCAAAACAACATGCCAATTTATATATAAATAAATACTAAGAAATGATTAGTACCTTAATTTGAAACTTCTCCGGATTCGAAGAGATGTAATATCTCTCATTTATATCTTTCTCAGCTTTCCAAGTAGCTTCTTCAACAAATTGGTTCCTCCAAAGGACTTTGACTGATGCTACCTCTTTTATTCTCAACTTGCGAACTTGACGATCTAGAATCTTAATAGGAATCTCATCATAAGATAAGCTATCATTGATTCCAATATCTTCAGTTTGTATGATCAATGAAGGATCGCCCATGCACTTCTTCAACATGGAGATGTGAAATACCGGATGAACTGCTGTTAACTCTTAGGGTAGCTCCAACTTATAAGCTACATTGCCAATCCTCTTGGATATTCGATAAGGTCCAATATACCGGGGACTAAGTTTCCCCTTCTTACCAAACCTCATAACACCCTTCATGGGTGAAACTTTTAGATATACACAATCATCTACTTCAAACTCTAGTTCCCTTCTCCTAACATCAGTGTAGGATTTCTGACGACTCTGCGCCGTTTTCAACCTCTCTTGAATCACTTTCACTTTCTCCATAGCTTGATGAACCAAATCTGATCCTATCAACCCTGTTTCACCAACTTCAAACAATCCAATAGGAGATATGCATATTCTCTCATAAAGAGCTTCATAAATAGCCATTTGGATGCTCGAGTGGTAACTATTGTTGTAAGCAAAATCAATTAGAGGTAGGTGATCATCCCAATTCCCTTTGAAATCAATCACACAAGCCCTCAACATATCTTCTAAGGTCTGAATAGTACGCTCTTCTTTCCCATTTATCTGAGGATGAAAGACAGTACTTAAGTTCACCTTTAAACCCAAGCCTTTTTGGAATGACTTCCAAAATTGTGCAGTATATTGCGCACCTCTATCTGAAATAATGGAGACCGGAACCCCATGAAGTCTTACCACCTCTTGAATATACAACTTAGCATAGTCTTCTGCCGAATGAGTAGTCTTTATCGGCAAAAAGTGGGCTGATTTTATCATTTTGTCGACAATCACCCAAATAGAATCATGTTGCCTGCGAGACCTTGGTAAACCTGTGATGAAGTCCATATTAATTATCTCTCACTTCCATTCTGGAAGTTCTATATTCTGAGCCATACCACCGGGCCTTTGGTGTTCTACTTTAACTTGTTGGCAATTTGGACACTTAGCAACAAACTCTGCAATGCCCTTCTTCATATTATTCCACCAATACACCTCTCTCAAGTCGCGATACATCTTTGTGGAACCCGAATGAATGGAATATCTGGAGCTATGAGCTTCCTCGATGATCCTCTCTTGGAGTCCATCCACCATTGGTACACACAATCTACCTTGATATCTCAATACACCATCTCCCCCTTGTTCAAAAGCTAGTACTTTTTGCTTATGAACATTTGCCTTCAATTCAAGCAAAAATGGATCTTGGTCTTGCTTTTCTTTCACTTCTGACACTAATGAAGATTCAGACCCATTCATCACCACTACTCCTCATTCTGTGGAATCCATTAGTCGAACTCTTAAGTGTGCAAGTCTATGCACATATTTCGCTAACTCTCTCTTTTCTTCCTCAACATAGGCGGTACTACCCATAGACAACCTGCTTAAAACATCAGCAACAACATTAGCCTTACCTGAGTGGTAAAGAATACTCATGTCATAATCCTTGAGTAATTCTAACCACCTCTTTTGTCTGAGATTAAGCTATTTCTGAGTGAACACATACTAAAGACTTTTGTGATCAGTGAATACATCTACATGAACACCATATAAATAATGACGCCATTTCTTCAAAGCAAATACTACAACAGCCAACTCTAAGTCATGGGTTGGGTAATTATTCTCATGAACTTTCAATTGTATGGAGGCATAAGCTATAACTTTGTCATTCTGCATTAACACGCAACCCAAACCAACTCTAGACGCATCACAATAGACAACAAAGCCTTGCGTACCTTTTGGTAAGGTAAAACTGGGGCAGTAGTCAACCTCCTTTTCAATTTCTGAAAGCTTTTCTCACAAGCTTCAGACCATTGAAACTTCACTATTTTCTGAGTTAACTTGGTCAAAGGGGGTGAAATAGATGAGAACCCCTCTACGAACCTTCTATAATAGCCAGCCAAACCCAAGAAACTCTTAATATTAGTTGGAGATGTGGGTCTAGCCCAATTCTGCACTGCCTCAATTTTTTGAGTATCAACTTTAATTCCTTCTCCAGACACAATGTGGCCTAAGAATGCCACAGACTCAAGCCAAAACTCACACTTAGAGAACTTGGCATATAACTTTCTATCTTTTAGAGTCTGGAGAACTATTCTGAGATGACTAGCATGATCTTCTTCATTCCTTGAATAGATTAGTATGTCATAAATGAAGACGATAACAAACATATCTAAATAAGGTTTGAATACTCTATTCATAAGGTCCATGAATGTTGCAGGCGCATTGGTCAAACCAAAGGACATGACCAAAAACTTATAATGACCATAACGGGTCCTGAATGATGTCTTTGGAATGTCACATTCCCTTACCCTTAACTGATGGTAGTCAGATTTGAGATCTATCTTAGAGAAACATGAAGCACCCTGAAGTTGATTGAAAATATTATCAATTCTCAGAAGAGGATATTTTTTCTTGATGGTAACATTGTTCAACTGAAGATAATCTATACACATCCTAAGGAAACCATATTTTTTTCTCACAAATAAGACCGGAGCGCCCCAGGGTGAGACACGTGGTCGAATAAAACCCTTATCTAACAGATCCTTTAAATGTTCTTTAAGCTCTTTCAACTCTGCTGGTGCCATTCTATATGGCGGAATAGATATAGGACGAGTATCTGGAAGAAGGTCTATACCGAAGTCTATCTCTCTCTCAAGAGGGACTCCGGGAAGATCATCTGGAAAGACTTTTGGAAACTTTTTTACTGCTGCAACTGACTGAATAGGAGATATCTCAACACTAGAGTCATTAACTCGAACTAAGTGATAGACACACCCCTTAAAAACTAACTTTCTTGCCTTGAGGTACGAAATAAAACGACCCTTAGGCACTGCTGAACTGTTTTTCCACTCTAAGACTGGCTCATTTGGAAACTAAAACTTGACAACTCGAGTTCTACAATCAACTGAGGCATAACATGCATGAAGTTAGTCCATACCAAGAATGACATCAAAATCTACCATGTCTAACTCAATTAAATCAGCCATGGTACTCTTGTGATTGACGAAAATGGGACAATCACGATAGACTCTCTCTGCTAGAACAGACTCACCAATAGGTGTAGAAACGTTGAATGGCTCACTAAGTTTTTCACGAATAACATCAAAATTCATAGCAACATATGGATTTACAAAAGATAAACTCGCTATTGGGTCTAGCAAAACATAAACAGTAAAGTCAAAGACTTGGATCATACTAGTGACAACATCTGGCGAATCCTCTTGCTCTTGGCGACTATTGATAGCATACAAGTGGTTTGTTCCTCCGCCGGTACCGAAAGTAGCCACTCTAGGTAAAGCTCTGTCTGGTGGAGCAATTGAAGAAGACTGGGCTTTATTGCCCCAATTACCATTACCCTGTTTGTTCTTTGGACATTCTCGCATGAAATGTTCATTCTGACCACACTTGAAACAATCAGTGGAGCCCTCACGACACATACCTGAGTGGTTCCTACCACACTTAGGGCAGACAGGAGGCTTACTACCCCCTTGTGCCATGCTACCCTGAGAATAAGCAGGTTTAGCTCTGAAATTCTGACTATTGTACTCACATTTGTTCTTAGGTGCAGGTGCACTAGCAGATGATGGAGCAGGTTTCTTCTGTTTCTGTTGGAAGGATGACCGGTTGGCATTACTCTTCTGCTGCCCGGACTCATTCCCTGTCTTAGCCCTCTTGTTCTTAAACTCCTCTTTATCCCTCAGCTTCTCTTCCTCAACCTGCTGCACATATACCATTAACCTAGAGATATTCATGTCACCTATCATCATTGTAGCCCTACCTTTCTTACTCGATAGACGAGACATCCCAACAACAAAACAAGCTCATTTTACTCCTCATATCCGCAACTATCTCCGGAGCATAATGAGACAGTTGGGTGAACTTCAACCCATACTCATGAACACTCAAAGAATCTTGCTTAAGTGTGAGGAAATCTCATACCTTAGCCTCTTTCAGTTCTCGGGGAAAGAAACTCCCCAAGAAAACCTCATCAAAACAAGCCCAACTCGCAGGTGGTGCATCCTTAGCTCTACCATCTTTCCACTAATCAAACCAAGTCCTATCAACATTCTTCAGTTGATATGCAACTAGTTCAACTCGCTCGGTGTCGGCAACATGCATGACCTCAAATACCTTCTTCAGTTCCTCAATAAAATTCTCCGGATCCTCATTAGTGCTCGAACCCGTGAAACTTGGAGGATTCATTCTCAAGAACTCTCGGATCCTAGAAATATCAGCCACTTCCTGTCTAGCTCCTCTTTATATCCCAGCTTGGTTGGTCACAACTTGGCTGAACATCTGGATAGCCTCACGGAACTCAGCATTGGTAACTTCTCATTGAGGTTGCACTTCAGGTGCATTTGGTAACTCTTGTTCCTCAACGTTACATCTAGCAGGGTGACCTCAGACAGCTCTTCATAGAGGCATGATTATCTGAAAACACGCGCAAGCACGAATTAGAAGGGAACTTTTTAAATATCAAACTTTAACGCACGAAATGAGTGTGAGAGAAGTGAGATAATTTTCCTAAGTGTTGCAGCCTCCTAATTATAGATGTGGCGCGCTTCACACCGATAACTAGGACTTTACAGATATGGCTTCATAGACTACCTAGGACTCTTGAACTCTGGGCTGTGATACCAAGTTTGTCACGCCCTGAGTCTACACCCCGGACGTAGCTAGCACTCGAGAACCATTGTTGGCCCCAAGCGAACCCTTGGCCTGGCTTACTTAACTCAGTGGAAGACTCTATGCATATTTATAATGATCAAAAGCACTATACTCTCTTGAATAATAAAATATTGAGAATGCTTAAAAGTCAAACATTCAACTTGGCCAAAATGGCAACTCAAGTCTTAGCATATGAAATGACAATGAAAAGACTAAAGAACTAACATCTGACTGTCTATGAAGCCACTAAAACAACTAAGATGAATGTCGAGATAAACTCCACGACATCCTAGTGAACTAACAAAGTAACTGAAAGTAATAAAAGGAGTCCTCCGGAATGCAAGGAGGCTCACCAATTGACTCTGGAGTGCTCACTGGATCAACAATGCGCTGGATGTTGATCCTAGTTACATGTGTCTACATCATAATAAGATGCAGGCCAACTGGCATCAATACATTGAATGTATGAATATGCGAGTTGGAATGCTAAACACAACATAGGCTTGAAAAGAATCTGAAGAACTTACCAGGCTCAACTCAACTCAACATAACTGAACTCATTTCAATATAAAGCAGTTTAAAACAAGTGCAATATAAAGAAAAGTTATTTAAAACATGATGTCAACTTTGTCTGTATGCAAAGATACATATAACTTTGAAATGTATGTAAAAATACAATAAACTGTGTATATAAGAATGCAATTACTTATATGGGAGTTTCTATAACCGACAAACATCACGTAAGAGCTATTGGGATGATACAACGTTTTGCCTCATGCTGTCAGGGCCGTCATATACCTTGACGGGGGTATAGAACCTGAACTACTAAGTGGATCCACTAGTCTATGCTAAAAAAGCACTAAAGAAATCATCTAAAAAGTATGACCATTTTCTACCCATGATGGCTACATGGTTTATGGGGGGTTTTGAGTTGTCTGAACTATCCTCCATATCGGTGCTCAATACTACTCCAAAAAAAAATGATATTAGCTCTTATGTTTAAAACATACTTCTTTCTGTGGTTTGAAATTAGTTCTCAAAAACTTAGCTCAAAGGCTATTTTGGAAATCAAAGTTTCCTCTCTTGCTTCATTTAGAAAGCGGTTACTCTTTTCTAAAAACTAGCCCGAATGCTCTTTGGAAATCGAGGTTTCCTTTCTTGTTTAAATGTGAAAACATTTTAAATCCTTTGGGAATACATAGTCCCCATATACTTTTGAAGAAATGAACTTCAAACTTTACTATTTAATCTTTACTCAACTTGAACTTTAAGTCTTAAAACAAAGTTAAAACATTTGGAAAAGACTTTTTGAAAACTTTAAAGAATTTCTTTTAACTTGTTTCTTAACTTCTAACTTGACTCTTAACTTTCCTTGAATTGAATTATGGATTCAAGGATTGTTATTTGTGATAGGAAAGATCTCTTGATGTTTAGGAATGATTTTAGATAGCTAAACATGAGATCAAAGATCAAGAAATCACTGTTTGAGGGTGGGTCCGCGACGCGGAGAATTATTTAAATTTTTTGTTTGAAAACAACTTTTGAGGCATAATAGTCCGTGACCGCTCCGCGACACGAAACGATTTTTTTCAAATCTGGGGAGCAGGTCCGCGACGCAGAGGCACTGCCCAAATTTGTCCAATGAAATTTCTTCTTTGATTTCAGCTCTAAACCCTCTAAACTCCATTGGTTCTTTCCCCAAACACTTAGAATCATCTATACCCTCAAATAACATCAGTTTCCACTCGAAAACACAACTAAAAACTTGAATCAATCTCAAGAAAACTCCAACAACACAACCCATAAGGATTCAAACGAACTTCATCAAGAATTCAAGGGATTTACTTTCAAATCAATATACTTTGTTGAAATTGAATCAAGTTGGGTGTGTGGGTGAACTAAACCAACGCTATGTGATCTCACATACCTTGTAGGGATCACCCTCGACGAAATCCACAAGCTATACTTGACGATCTTGACGAATCTTGCTTCTCTTCTTCTTTCTCCTCTTCTTTTCTCTTTTCTCCAAGCCCTAGTGTATTTTGGTAAAAGCGTAAACTGATCTAATTCTGATTAGACCCTAACTTAATTACCAAAAACGAAATAAAATAATTGGGTAAGGAAAAGACCAAACTACCCTTTCAAAATCCGGATTGGACTTTCCTTATTCCAACAGCCCAACTTCCAAAGGGCATAGCTCACTCATACAAACTCGGAATCGCGCAAACTCAGCGGCGTTGGAAAGATCATTCCAAGAGCTTTCTTACCATATCTGGAAGTACCTCTAACTCATCCTAAGGTAGAAGTTATGGCCGTTTGAAGTTGGCCAAAACTCAACTTATTCTAACTTAACAAAATTTCCAGATTTTCATTCTTTCCAAAAATGACTATTTCCAATCATTAGCTTCTTCCTAGTTATTTCAAATTGCGAGATGTTACACGTGACATCCAAATATCTCCCACGAGCCTCAACTGCGTGGAGTCATGAGGTGTGCCACACAAGCCAAAAGGTGTACAATATTATATATAAAATGAGTTCAGGGAGGTAATAGGACTTTAGTTTAGTTAAGGTGTATCTCTAGAATTTCGATCATAGTCTAAGGGGTACTTGTGCCTTCTCCCTATAATTTATTTATTTTGTAGATTGACTAAAAAAAAGTAAATTATATAAATTGTGACAAAAAGAGTTTTAAACATAATTGTGAAAAATAACTTAAATTATTACAATAAGTTCTTTTTACCTATCTAAAATCAAAAATATAATTCCTATTACATTAAAATATATCTTAAATGGGAGGTGATATGCTAAGTTAGCAAATCAATTATGCTCTCTACAGACGCCACAATATGAATATATGAAAATATGGTTATCAACATTCCTATTTTGGGTTTGCCTAGTGCTATTTATCCGAGCGATGTCATATACTTTCTGTCCTTCGAGATGACTCAGTTGATTTGGAGGGTGGGATAATCCGGGACCAATCCCATCAATGTCTTCTGAATCGAACATATAGTATAAAACTTGTCTAGTGCAATTTATATTCCCAATATAATTTACAAATTATTACACAGTAAAAAATTTACTGAACACATAAATATTCAATATAGAGTGCTCATCCAAGAAATAAAGACTAGAACAGACGACCGCGAGTTTCCTCGGATTAAAAAAAACATTCCTATTTAGAAATACTATGAATATGGGCCGATAATTTGCATAATGATCAACGTCATTGCATGCATAGTGCGGTGTGCCAACTGCCAAGACACTTTTCAAAAACTCGGGCTAAAAGTAATAACATAATGGCCATTCAATAAAGTTGAAGCAGTGAATTATGTCCCTCCATCCGTTTAAAAAAAATGATCTAATTTGATTTGAAACGAAATTTAAGAAAAGAAATAACTTTTTAATCTTGTGGTTCTAAATTAAAGTTATGTCAATAATATCAAAATGTCATTTGTTGTCTTAAACATGCCACGTGAAAAGTTGAAGTTAAATTATTGCCAAAAAATGGAAAGAGCTCATTTTTTTTTAAACAAAATAAAAAAAATTGGGTCATTCTTTCTTAACCAGAGGGTGTATATAAGTAGTATATAAATTCTCCCGTCTTATTTTATTTGGTTTTATGCGAAAAAAAGTATATTACTCCTCCATTTTATTTTATGTAGCGTGTTTGATTAGATACGGTATTTTTTAAAAATAATTAAAAATTGTAGTCTTATCTAATCTTTAGATATTTGCGGGTTCGTAAATTATTTCATTAAGAGTAAAAAGAGAATTTTTAATTTAAATTGTATCTAATTATAATAAAATAACATTCCTTTTTAGACGAATTAAAAAGGAAAGAATGTCATATAAAATGAGATGAAAGGGATATTTTTTTATATTTATCTATTTTAATAAATTTTAAAAAATTATTTTCTTTCAGTATTATTATTATTATTATTATAATTAAGTAATTATATCAAAAATTCATTATTAAATTTAGAATTTTAAATCATAATTAATAAAAATTAAATTCCTAACAAATATTCTCTTGAGGAAAAAGTAAAATGAAACCGAGAGGATATATTAATGCTTTCAAAATAAAATGTAGGTCAGCTGTCATTTTTCCATTATATTATAAAATACTCTTCATATTTCCTAAAAGCTTTTCGCGGTCATCGCTCGCTTTTTATGAATTACTACCAAATACTACTAATAAATTGATTTTTCTTCTTTCAGATGTTGTTTGAAAACTTGATTTTTTTCTTCAAATTATTACTCCTTTCATTTTCAGTTGTTATGTTTATTTTTTAAGAGTCAATTTAACCACTTTTTAAGGTTAAGTTTGATTATATTTATTTGATATTCTAAAATAAAATTTTAGATATTCAAAAGTATACGTAAATACTATTATAAATTGCAATTTTTTCCACATAAATATGATGAGAAAATATATCTTAAAATATTATCAAAATTCAAATCGTTTTGACTCTAAAAAAGGAAACTATCACATCTAAAATGGAATGGAAAGAATATGTAGCTCGATCAATATAATAAACACATCTTCATTCGCTTCTGTAGGAGTATATATGTCCAACTATGTACTATATATGTAAAAAAACATATTGTGAATTGTGATGAAAATGATAAAATACAATACACATATCACTTTCATCATGGATTTGAGTCTTGAGAATAGAATTACCTAGCTCTCCGGTCAAAGTGGGACTTCTTGTCGCAAACTTGGATTATTCCCAAAATGACTAGTATGTTAGAATATAAACTAAAAGTTGACTTGGAATAACAACTGGCGTCTGTAGCTCAGTGGATAGAGCGTCTGTTTCCTAAGCAGAAGGTCGTAGGTTCGACCCCTACCTGACGCGATTGATTTTTTAAAAAATAAATTCAAGTGAGTAGGAGATTAAGCTATTTTATTCCGGAAGCTAAATATATCGTTTCCTATGATTACCTGATGCGATTGGTTTTTTTAAAAAAAAATTCAAGTGGGAGATTAAGCTATTTTATTCCGAAAGCTAAATATATTTTATTGATTCATACCCTTTGCTATGTTCGTTTCCTATGATTACCAATTTTTGTTAATCTCCTTCTCGTTGCAACAACTCAACACCAAGTGATGGTCTCAAAATTTAACACCGGTACAATTAATATAAACAACTCAACACCAATTGATGATCTCTAAATTCAATACTAACATGTAATCATGTATTTGTATTATATATGACATTTATAGTAAGAAAATATCTTGATAACAATTGAGATCAATATTTGAGTGTAATTTCTTGCATACTTTTACTATTTTGCACATTTCTAACTTTTGTTTAACATACTAATTAGCTAAGCAAATAATTAAAGTAATAATTAATGAAGTTTTAGAAGTTCATCCAGTGAGCGTGCCGGAGTGGTTATCGGGCATGACTAGAAATCATGTGGGCTCTGCCCGCGCAGGTTCGAATCCTGCCGCTCACGCACTTCATATTTAAAGGAGCTCTATCTCGACACTATTTTTTATTTCTTATCCGTGTTCGATATCTGCACTGAATCTCGATTAAATATGATATCATGGAACAGTGGTGGATCCAGGATTTAGAGTTCGTGGGTGCCAAATAAAAGAAAAGTAATAATGTAATTAATTTAATTTAAGTCAATAATAATTATTAAAATAAAATAATGTGCCAACTATTTTTCCTTTAAAAAATACCTGCTTGGAGCCCTTTTTTCTCTCTTAAAAAACGTATGCAGCAAATTTCTCAAAAAAATAGATACAAATGGGATTCGAACTCGCAGCATCAGACTTCTAAAATTGCCCTCCTACCGTGGCACCACAAGCCAGTTTTATTCTTTGGGTGGCACGCTTTATATTTATATAAATATTATATATATATACCTATGTATATATAGAGTTTCCGTCGAAGTTCGGGGGTGGCGTGGCACCCCCACATCCCTTCATAGATCCGCCACTGTCATGAAAAGTTCCATTATGAAGATAAATTGTTCCCTAACAAAGACTTCTTTGATTTCTTATTTGATGTCCGATATCCGCATTGAATCTCGACTAAATTTGAAAGCATGAAAAGTTCCACTATGAAGATAAATTGTTCCCTAACAAAGACTTCGTACTCAGAGAAACTCATACTCGAAACTTCTAATCAAAGGAAGAAGTATTTATCATCCACCACACCCCCTAACATATAATCATGTATTATAATTTATATGCAAAGAATTTTAAAAGTATAACGTATTAAATATAAATTCTAAATCCGACAACAAGATTGCTTACTTGAAACATATATAATAAGGCAACGGTAAGTTAGTTTTTATGTATATGCTAATAGACTGTATCTTTAGGTATATGTAAATTGCTTTCATTACTTTATCCAATAACATATTGTAGTAACATTCGTAAGCGATTACGTTCAAAGGATACACATATAGTAAACTTATAATAAAATACGAAACAAACGTTTAAATTTAACAGAGAGATAAAAAAAAAATATTAAGTCATTTCTTTTCACTTGTCATACCGTCCGTCTTAATTGGCTATCGATTTACTCAATAATTTAATATTAAAAAATAAAAATCAAACCAAAACTCTAACTATTATTGTAGAACCATAAAAATCTGTTAAACTAATAATTTAATAACATTTTTTCAGTTTATTTATTGATCGATTCTTTTTTTGCACACTCCTAGCTTATAGAAGCTCCCAATATTTTTTTCTATTTCAAACTTAAACAATTAAAAATACTCAAATATGCACACCGACATTCTTTAAACTATTAAAAACAATAAAAATTTCCTAAACAAACACACTAATATATCAATTGATACGAATAGCGATACCCACTAAAAACTCAATAATAATACTATAGGATATTTATTTATATTAGTCGCATGGTAATTTAGCAACAAAATATATTCCATACAATAATAATAATTGTAATTGTTAAAATTAGTTTAATTTAGTTTCCTAAGTTGTATTGGTCTAGGATTAATTAATTTAGTTTCCTAATTTGAATTGTAGAACTAGTTTTTATTGTCCTAATTTGAGTTGGTCTAGGATTAATTTAGTTCCCTAATTTGAATTGTAGGACTAATTGTTATTGTCCTAATTTGAGTTGGTTTAGGATTAATTTGTTTTCTTAACTACTCATATAATATTGGTTTGACATTACTTTTACTTAATTCCAATATTTGAATCTTTTAACATTAACATATCATGGCTGCTAATTTGAGTACCACAATTCTTCATCAGATGCATCCCTCACATATAGTTGAACAAATAGATGATATTGATATTAATACTAATATTTTTTTCCTCGATCTTTAGTCGTTCAATTTTGTCTTCAAACTATTGAACAATATAGATCTAAAAACTCTAAACCACACCATGAGGAAATTCATACCAAAACCCTTTGTTTCAGCCTTCACCCTTTTTTATACACGTCGTGTGATGGCATATTGTTCTATCGCGCTATGCATGAAAAACTCGTAAATTTGGATGAAGAATTCGATCAGAATTATTGTCACGTTGTCATCCGTGATATGCTAGGTAAGATACGTGAAATTATGATCGATGATGATGGTATGAATTTGAATGTTTATGTTGGTGTGACTATAATCGTTGACCGGATGATAAAGGATGAATCATCTATATTGCAATCGGTAAATAAAATAGAAGTTGATGAAGATCTTGTGAAGAATGATTGTGTGATTTGTTTAGAAGAACTTGGAGTGAAAAGGAAGTTGTTATACACGCCTCACTCGCATATGTTTCATGAAGATTGCATTACAAGATGGTTAGAGAATAGTTATTCTTACCCTATTTCCCATCATGACCTCCTAACTAGCTAACAAAATCCGTAGCGATGGATATTATTGATATATTAGCAATGAATAATTTAGTGATAGATTAGTCATTTATTTTGTAGTTAATTCCATTTATTATTATTTTTGTAGTGAAAAGAAGAAAGAAACATTAATTGATGAATAGAACACTTTTATCAAGTTGAGAATTGTTGGCCCAATTATTAACGTTTTTCTTTTACATTTGATTGATATTTTATGGTAAAGTAATAAATTTATAGAATAATTTGATGTCAGTGTAATAATTTTTTTTTTTTTATAACATTGTTGTTTGTTCTACAATTATGTCTTTTTATAACATTGTTGTTTGTTCTGATCTTTCATTGTGATGATTTTTTGTCGCGAATTCATGAATATCATTTAGAATATTACTTATGAAATTTACTTTTTCTACTTTTAATAGGGAAATCAATGTTAAACCGAATCTCCAATTTAATCATTTTTTCAATTATAACAAGTAAAAGAAAACTATAAAACAAATTTAAAGATCATATTCTGCGATTCTTTTGAATTTTTCTTATAATAATTTTGAGAAGGTGTAAATGTAAAAGCGCAAAATACGTTAGTTTGTTAATCTATTGTCTTATAGTAGAGATGTCTTTGGTCGGCTCTATTCGGTTTATGTATTTTTTATTTGGTTTTTGATTTTTAAATGTGCTAAATTAATAAGATATTTTTTTATCGATTTTCGGTTTATCAAGTTTGGTATTTAATGGTTCGGTTTTGATTTAACTAATAAAAAATACTCATAAAATAAGAGTCCGGAGCCTAAAGGGCAAAAAAAATTGTCAAAAATTCCAAAAGGGCATATCAATTTTTTTTAAAACCAAAAGGGCAAAATCGCTCCTGACGGAGCGATTTTCCTCTGACACAAAATGAAAAATCGCTGCCCTAGCAGCGATTTTGTATTAAAAAAAAAATTCTTTTTTTTATTAAAAATCGCTGCCAGGGCAGTGATTTTGTAACAATTTTTATTTTTTTTTTTAATTAAAAATCGCTGCTAAGCCAGCGATTTTGTAAAATATATATATATATATTTTTAATTAAAATGGCTGCGATTTTAAGTCAGAATTTTTTTTTCCTTACACATCGCTGCAGGAGCAGCGTTTTTCATGCCTAGTGCTATTATTTTCATGCCTATTGTTAATTATTAATAATATAAAATGATAAACAAGACGGACAATATACTCAATAAAATTATTGAAGCATGAGGAAAATTGAATTATATATCATAAATAATAATAAAAGAATATTAAATTTTATTTTATTTTTATTTTTATTTTAAAATTCTTAACCAAAATCGCTGACAAAAGTTGTCGTATGATTTTCAGGAGCGATTTTCTTCTGACAAAAGTTGTCGTACGTTAAAAAAAATAAAAATTGCTGCTAAGATCGCTGCCTTAGCAGCGATTTTCTCAAAAAAAAAATCTTTTTTTCTTAATTTTGGTTAAGAATTTAAAAAAAAAAGTTTTTTTTTTAATTTAATATTCTTTTATTATTATTTATGATATATAATTCAATTTTCTTCATGCTTCAACAATTTTATTGAGTATACTGTCCGTCTTGTTTATCATTTTTATA
>JAJONZ010006734.1:0-20600 GCA_029582445.1 Solanum paucissectum
CCCAATTTTCTGCACTGGTAACACATTTATTTTCTTATACGAATTACGTATGTCATGATAATCTAATTGACTACTTTCTGCCTTGACAATCAGCATCCTTGGAGCAACGATAATTGCAATTGGATTCTATACGGTAATGTGGGGAAAGGCAAAAGAGACGCCTGAATATAATGATTCTAGTGATCTCGAGTCGTCTCCAGATCAAAAGTTCCCGTTGTTACACAATTACAAAAATGAAGGCATCTCAAACAAGTGAACAATTAGTTTGAAGGCATAAAGGGATGTCACACAAAAGGCAGTAACTGCAAATCACGCCATGTTTTATGAACAAAATCGAGTATGGGGTTGTATAGGAAGAAACAATATGCTGCTATGGGAAAAGAAGGAGCAGCAAATTGTTGGCATATATATATATATATATCCATCCTTTGTTCTGTACAGCTATTCTGGAAAAAGACTTGTTTACTACTGATGACATTTTATCATTGGCTTCAAAGTACTGAAAGTCACAACACACAACAGAATCCTATTTTGGTATGTAAGTAACATGAAAAAACGAAGAAAAGGAATAGGTAATTAAGGCCTTGCTAGTTGATGTCAGTTGAACAGGATTGTATCTCAATGGGTTCTAATGTAATTTATACTAAAAATGATTGGTAAACCTTGAGGGTCCTTTAAGCCACAGACGTGAAGTGAATAATATATCAAAAGACTCGAAATATTGAGATGAGTTCATATCTAAGTTTTGGAACTATTTATAAAAAATTTGAGTTGGTTGATATTGAAAATAAATCAAACTGCAATGTATAAATATTATATAAATGTATATACATCTTGATACATAGATGTTATACATACACGATTATGCACCATTGATATCATATCAATACATTATATATACATATGCAGGGGCGGATCCACATGGATTTGTCAGGGTGCTCGAGCACCCATTAAGCTCGTATCAAATTATATATACTTATATGAAAATTACGACAGTATGATATAAAATAAAAGGCGAGCATCCAATAAACAAATGGCTTAGTTGGTGTGGTTGTTGTAAGTGGGTACTAGGTCATAGATGCTTTAATGCCCAGTTTCGATTCCCTTACGTGGCATTCTTTTTATTTTAAAATCATCTATTTTCTTGGTTCCCTTTTCACAAATGGTTCTATTGGCAACTTTTCTTAAACAAAATTCCTTTTTCAAGATAATTTTTATTCTAATTTTTTTTATTGATTTTTTTCGCTATCTTATTTAAATATAATTATCTTTCTTAAGACAAGTGTTAAATTTATCCAATTATATTTTATGATTGATAGCTTAAAAAGTAACTACAATCTTAAAATCTTAAATCGGTCACTGTTCATGTCTATTATGTAACTTAATCTCCCAAAAATATAAACAGACACGATCTTCCATGTCTATTACAGTAACTTTTTCTTTCTCATCCGTCTAATTATAAAAAATGAAAGGGAAGGGAAAAAACAATTTGTTCTAGCACCTTTATTTTAGTTCTCCAATTCAAAAGCTCCTCCTTGCCTTTTTTGTAATTACTGTGAATGTATATTGTTTCTCCTTTTTTTTTTCTTGAGCCAATCCAAAGATTCCGATTGTCTGCTGCAAAAAAAATAATGCCTATGTTGACGAATTTTAGCTCGCAATTACGCTCTTTGATTGATATAAGTTTATGTTAAAAATAATGGGCACCATAGCCGTAAGATCCTGAATCCGCCATTGTACATGTGATCATTTTATTGAAAAGAATTTGTTGCCCGTAACCCTAAAATCAAACTCACTTTTTAGTAACGTGCAGTTTTAATTGGCCCAAGTTTAAACTCATCCGTTTGTTTACTTGATCCATAGGCTTCACTCGAAACGACTCATCGAACTTTTACATAAATCGAGTCAAAAAAATGTAACCTGCAGATTGGAAACTAAGTAGATTTGGGGGAAAGATTAAGCTAATAATAAAAGAAAATATACCAATTTTCTCTTTATTTTTCCATAATCATAAAGCAATTTATTTTCTTTAAAAGAAAAAAATAGAGAGATTTGATAATGTTGGACAAGTTAAGTATGATATCTTGCTACTTTGATTGATTTTCCCGTTAGCGTTTCAGCGAAATTACATGAGTTTAAAAGATAATTTGATTTAGTATGAGATAAGTGTCAAAAATAAATCTAAATTATTTCCTTTTTTTATTTTCATATCTAAACTATTAAGAGCGTGAGTTTCATACTTAAATATTTTTCAACTCTAATTTTAATTTTTTTTTTAAAAGAATCAAATCTAATTGTATTTGTATAAAAGCTTTATCAAAAAAAACTCGAGGTTAAAGGTAGTGCAAATTATTAACAATATTTTACCCTCTTACACAATTTTAATCAAGTAAATATCATTTTCGCCGCCACTCAAATTTTGATGTGTTACCTAAAGAATAGGATAATTTAAAATATATTTTTTAATTACATCAATTAAGATTTGAATTATTTTATTGAAGTAAAATGGAACATTCAAAGTCTTCTAAAGCAATTTCTAGAAAGAAACGTGTTAGACCGAACCGCCACTTAAAATCTGACACGTGTGGGTATGTTTGGTAGTGAGGAGAACTTTTTTTCAATTTTCCTGTATTTGACTTATTTGAAATGTTTGGAAAATAGAAAAAAAAAAACTCTAAAAATGAGGGAAAATGACTTTCAATTAAAAATATAATTAAATAATAAAAATATTTTTTTTAATAACTTAAATTTTTAAATGATATAATCATATATACTTCAATATAATTTAGAGCAGGCAAAAATTCTAAAATTATATCTCACCGTAAGATTTAAATATAAAATTTCTAATCGAGATCACATTCATCCTACATATGTCATTAGATAATATTACCGAAAGTCGTCTATTTAATCATATCTACTGAACCAATCATCTAAAAACTTATTAAATTGCAAATCTGGATCGGAGCTAAAGACAAAGTGAATTTCAATTAGTATATTCGTCATACATGATATAAAAATGATATCTCAGCTCTTTCTTTTTGACTCATACATTATCTTCTATACGTGCACACCATATATACATTTTTTTTTCTTTCAAAATTTTGCAAGATCTTATCATTTAGCTGGCGGCAAAAATTAGAAAATAATTGTCAAAGCCATCCAACATGCTACTATTATTTATTCCCAATTGGGATATATTATCTTAGTGCGTGCGTGTCTTCTGCTAATATTATTACTTATGTGTTTGTTATATATATAGAGAGAGGGGACGTTACCTCCATATATACTCGTAAATCATATCACAAGTGATATTAATTTCTAGTATAAGCAATGTCTTTTGTTATGCTCAAGAATCTCTTGCTATCCCCTCTTCGTAAATTCATCCACAAAGATTTCCATGAGATCTTCGAGAAAATGACCCTCATCGATAAATTATTTTTTCTGGTAAAGAATAGTTCGACCGAATATTTTATTTTATGTCTTAGTTATCCTGATTCGATAAAAAAAAAAATTTAGTTTATTGTGTACGTAGTAGCTAATAATGTGAGATGCATGCAGATTGTTCACTTAATTGATAAGTATAACTTTTGGCACCGGCTACCGGTGTTCTTTGGGCTACTTTATCTTGGAGCACGGCGGACTCTTCACCAGCAATATAATTTGATCAACGTCGGTAGAACACCTACCGGCGTTCGATCAAATCCGGCAGATTACCCTTATAGAACTGCTGATGGAAAATTCAATGACCCTTTTAATGAAGGAGCAGGCAGTCAATTTTCTTTCTTTGGTAGGAATATGATGCCTGTTGATCAGGATAATAAGGTATATAATTTCATAACTCAACCGCAAAAATTAGCTCATAAGTCCATAATTTCCTTTTTCATATTTTCTTAAATTAAAAAGAATAAAATGATATTTATGCAGTTAAAGAAGCCAGATCCAATGGTAGTAGCAACGAAGCTGCTAGCACGAAAAAAATTCATAGACACAGGAAAACAATTTAACATGATAGCTGCCTCTTGGATACAATTTATGGTTCATGATTGGATCGATCATTTGGAAGACACTCAGCAGGTCAGTTAGCCTATTTTTTATTTAGGCCCAATTTCAGAATTAGCAATTTGATAATGATATTCTTTCATTCAAATAATTGGGAAACTTATGTAAAATGTACATGGGTCATCTAGCTAGTTTACCAACATGACCACCGAAGTATACATTATGTATAGTACTGTATTTACTGTACACATATTTTGTATAATCAGTAATTTTCTTTAAGTAATTTGTGACGTATTTTGTTGGTACATTAATTTTGTGCAACAGGTTGAGCTAAGGGCACCAAAAGAAGTTGCTAATGAATGCCCTCTCAAGTCCTTTAGGTTTAACAAATCCAAGAAAACTCCTACAGATTTTTATGAAATCAAAACAGGTCACTTGAACAGCCGTACTCCCTGGTGGTAAGATCTCTATTTATTTATCATAAATTCATTTAGACAAACTAAATTATTATTATTATTATCTGGTTCGAAATAAGTGTTGTTTTAGAAAAGAAAGAGAGTGCGAAATAATTATTTTAATTTTTACATGAAGGGACGGAAGTGTAATTTATGGAAGTAACGAGGATGTTTTGAAGAAAGTGAGAACATTTATAGACGGAAAGCTGAAATTAGCAGAAAGTGGACTCATCCAACAAGATGAAAATGGAAAAATTATCTCTGGTGATGTTCGTAACACTTGGGCTGGACTTTTAACACTACAAGCTCTTTTTGTTCAAGAGCACAATGCTGTTTGTGACACTTTGAAGGTACGTACTAATTAATCATATTGAAGTTTAACTATTAATAACACGAAAAATGAAACATATATGGACGATATTCTTGAATCTTTTTAATAAAAACTTTGATTTTCAATATTTCAGAAAGAATATCCAGGATTAGAGGATGAAGAGTTGTATCGTCATGCAAGGCTAGTCACTTCAGCTGTCATTGCAAAAGTTCACACAATAGATTGGACTGTTCAGCTTCTCAAAACCGATACTTTGCTTGCAGGAATGCGTGCCAATTGGTTAATATTTATCTCTCTTACACTACTTATTTCGATATTTTACCATACTATATAAGTATCAACTATACTATCGTCTGTCGCGCGTGATTAAATTAAAATTAATTTGTATGACAGGTATGGATTACTAGGAAAGAAATTCAAGGATACATTTGGGCATGTTGGTTCCATTTTAAGTGGTGTTGTTGGAATGAAAAAACCTGAGAATCATGGAGTGCCTTATTCCCTAACTGAAGAATTCGTGTGTGTTTATAGAATGCATCAACTCTTACCTGATACACTTCAGCTAAGAAATATAGATGCCACGCCTGGACCAAACAAATCTCTCCCTTTGACTAATGAGTAAGCCTTCATTATACGCTATATATATTAGTATAGTGACAAAAAAAAATCTCATTGTAACGAACTTTACTTATTATAATAGTACTAAATTAACTTTATCCACTATAATTTCAATATTATATATACATAATTAATCAAATTGTAGAATTCCCATGGAAGAAGTAGTTGGGAGTAAAGGAAAAGAGAATTTATCAAGAATTGGGTTTACTAAGCAAATGGTTTCAATGGGCCACCAAGCTAGTGGAGCTCTTGAGCTTTGGAATTATCCAGTGTGGATGAGAGATCTTATTGCCCAAGATGTTGATGGAACTGACAGGCCACATCATATTGACCTTGCAGCCCTTGAAAGTAAGTTTATTTTCTCTATTACAATCAGAATATCATCAATAAAATGGCTTTATTGTTAATAATTTATTATTTATTTTGTTGAATAATTATATATCTTTTCCAATAATCAATTAATTATATATTGATGGCAGTTTATAGAGATAGAGAACGAAGTGTTGCTAGGTATAATGACTTTCGAAGAGGAATGCTGCAAATTCCTATTTCGAAGTGGGAAGATTTGACGGATGATGAAGAAGCAATCAAAACACTTCGTGAAGTATATGATGATGATGTAGAAGAGTTGGATTTATTAGTGGGACTCATGGCCGAGAAAAAGATTAAAGGATTTGCCATTTCAGAAACTGCATTCAACATATTCCTTCTCATGGCTATAAGGTTTGTTGTAAATAAACAAGAAAATTTTATGCATTACTATTATATTTTTTACACAATTAGGTAACTTATAAGTTGATTTCGAATTCACAGGAGGTTAGAGGCAGATAGATTTTTCACAAGCAATTACAATGAGGAGACATACACAAAGAAAGGATTGGAATGGGTGAATACTACTGAAAGTTTAAAACATGTGTTAGATCGTCACTATCCAGAAATGACTGATAAATGGATGAATTCAAACAGTGCATTTTCTGTTTGGGACTCTTCTCCAGAACCTCACAATCCTATTCCACTCTATTTTCGTGTTCCTCAGTAGTTGACCTCAAAATCATGTGTGTAACTATTTTACTAATACTGTAATACCTACAAGTTTGTATTTAAGGTGTCTTGTTCTATTTCATCAAAATAATATATTGTTTCTTGGTTTGTGAAAATAACTAGCCATTAATGATCATTTGAGATATTAACTCGTGTTATATATATCTTGAGATGTCTTATTATTAAATCGTTGAGGAGATACATATATTTGCACTAGCAATCCTATATATGGACCAGCTTGTTGTATGGAAAATATTTACATGGACCATGCATCATAATGCTTGAAGATTAATTCAACAAAAAGTAGGTATTTATCTTTATCTAGAAGTTTAGAATTAGCGGTAGTGCATTATTTATTATAAACTTTAAATTATCAAAAGGTACATATATGTTTTAATTTGTTTCTTGAAATTTTGATCTTTCAAAATGTTAAACCAAAGCAGTAGGCAGCCATATATAATTACATTGCATATTATTCCTACGTGAACATGCCAGAAGTATAATTATTTAACAATCTCCTTCCAGCTATGGCACTTCAAATATACAAAATTTATGGTAAAACACTTTCTAATATAAACAACTCCATTTACCCGTCCAAGCGCAACATCATGGGGTAAATACTTTATTATTAGCTTCATGGGAAAAATGAGTAGGATTTCTATTTTATTTATATGTAGGTGTTCATTGAGCTACATACGTTTGGCTACAATGTCTGAATTGTCAAAGCCATCCAACGTGTGCTATTTTTTATAATTTTTATTTTTGTAAGTAGGTATATAATGCATTAAGCTTCTGTTAATTATATAGTATCTATATTAGAATTATATAAAGAGGATGTTCTCTTCATATATATGTACTCCAATTTAAACAAAAAACATCATATCATATTACATTTTTCTTTATTATCGTATAAATTAACGACGAAATTAATAACGCGTTTGGTTATGGCATTCCTCGAGAATCTCTTGCTATCCCATCTTCGTAATTTCATTCACAAAGATTTTCATGAGGTCTTTGAGGAAATGACTCTGATCAACAAATTTTTGTTTCTGGTAATTCTTTTATTATATTAATTTTCTTCTTCTATTTTAACCCTAAAATTCTTTCCATTATTATTTACGTACGTTATATATAATTACTGTGAGATGTATGTAGATGGTCCATTTCGTTGATAAATTGAACTTTTGGCACCGGCTACCAGTGTTCTTGGGGCTAGCTTATCTTGGAGCGCGGCGACGCCTTCACCAGAAATATAATTTGATCAACGTCGGTACAACACCTACCGGTGTCCGATCAAATCCGGGGGATTACCCTTATAGAACTGCCGATGGAAAATATAACGACCCTTTCAATGAAAATGCAGGCAGTGAATTTTCCTTCTTTGGGAGGAATATGCTACCTGTTCATCAGCTTAACAAGGTAATAATATATAACACTGCTTCTAGCTATATTACCTTTAGCTTAATTAAAAATCAAAAGACCTAATTAATTTTTAATTTTAATTTCTTAATTCCAAAAAAATAAACATAAAAAATGCAGTTAAAGAAGCCAGATCCAATGGTAGTAGCAACGAAGCTACTAGCACGTAGAAAATTCATAGACACAGGAAAACAACTTAACATAATAGCTGTCTCTTGGATACAATTTATGATTCATGATTGGATGGATCATATGGAAGACACTAACCAGGTCAGCCTACTTCTTCTTTTTTCTCTTTTTGGGCGACTCAAGAATCAATTTCATTCTGAACTCCATAATAGATAATTAAATTTTACTAAAATAGTTCCATTAGCTAGTTTTTATTATTGTTGGTATTATAAATGTTGTGCATGCACAGATGAAACTTGATGCACCTAAAGAAGTTGCAAGTCAGTGCCCTCTCAACTCTTTTAAATTTTTCAAGTCCGCGGAAACTCCTACGAGCTTAGATGAAATCAAAACGGGTCACTTGAACATACGTACCCCTTGGTGGTAAATATTTCATACTGCAATAAATTTATATTTTGCTCTAAATGAAACATTAGTATAATGTATATATGCGTATTAAAACAGATGATGACATGTTTTTCTATTCTTTATTAAGTCTCTTGTATTTTGTTTGTATAATATGATGAAGGGATGGAAGTGCAATTTATGGAAACAACGTAGATGATTTAAAGAAAGTAAGAACATTTATAGACGGAAAATTGAAACTATCAGAAAATGGACTCATCCAACAAGATGAAAATGGAAAAATCATCTCTGGTGATGTTCGCAATACTTGGGCTGGACTTTTGACACTCTATGCTCTCTTTGTTCAAGAGCACAATGCTGTTTGTGATGCCTTGAAGGTACTAATAAATAGTCATATTAATTATTCCCTCAGTCCACTTTTATTTATTATGTTACGTTTTTCAAAAAATAATTTGACTAATTTTCAAAGTTAAATTAGATTACGTTAATTTAATATTTTATACAAAAAAATTAGCTATTAAAAAACTATAAGAAAAGTACTATAAATTGTAATTTTCTGAATATCAATATGATGAAAAAATATATCATAAAATATTAGTCAAAGTTCTTATAGTTTGACTCTAAAGAGGAAAATCATAGCAATTAAACTTTTTTTTTCTTAATTAGCAGTAAACTTGATACTTTAAAATACGTAGACATTGTATCTAAGTTTTAACGTATCATACATTATTATTATGGAATTCACTACTAAAAAACAACGACGTCGCTGGTCCGTAACAATTGCTCGTCGCTAATTTAAATTTGTCGCCAAGTAGGATTAGCAATGGATTTTGGTGTTTAGCTACACATTTTTTCTGTCGCTAAATCCAGTTTTTTCGTGATTCATTTGTATAGATTACTTGATTTTCCATTTTTGCAGAAAGAATATCCAGAATTGAAGGATGAAGACCTGTATCGTCATGCTAGGCTGGTGACTTCTGCTGTCATTGCAAAAGTTCACACCATAGATTGGACTGTAGAGCTTCTCAAAACTGACACCTTGCTCGCCGGAATGCGTATTTCTTGGTTAATAATCTTATAAATTACTCTATCCGTCTCATTTTACGTGGCACCATTTGACTTCGCATAATGTTTAAGTAGAAAAAAAGAGTTTTGAAACTTGTGGTCCAAAACAATTCTAAAGTGATTGTAAACTATTTCACTAAAGGTAAAAGGGGAATTTTAAAGTCAAATTATTTCTAATTACAGTAAGATAACATTCTTTTTTAGGCAGACTAAAAACGAAAAGGTGACAAAAAAATGGATTGAATTGAAGGGAGTAGTTATTTTACTTCTTGTTTTGTGACGAAATAATTAATATTGTAGGTATGGATTGCTAGGGAAAAAGTTTAAGGATACATTTGGACACATTGGAGGAGATTTTTGGTTGAGTGGCTTTGTTGGAATGAAGAAACCTAGAAACCATGGCGTGCCTTACTCTTTAACTGAGGAATTTTCTAGTGTCTATCGTATGCATCAACTCTTACCTGAAACTCTTCAGCTGAGAAATATAGATGCAACACCTGCACCAAACAAGTCTCTCCCTTTGACTAATGAGTAAGTAACTCTATTTCATGCAAGATGATTATATATAATATGTTAAATTAAAGTACTCATATTGCATTAGGATCCCAATGGAAGATTTAATTGGAGGTAAAGGAGTGGAGAAATTATCTAAAATCGGGTTTATTAATCAAATGGTTTCAATGGGGCATCAAGCATGTGGAGCTCTTGAGCTTTGGAATTATCCAGTGTGGATGAGAGATCTTGTTGCACAAGATGTTGATGGAACTGACAGACCAGATCATGTTGACCTTGCAGCTCTCGAAAGTAAGTTTGTTTTTATATTTTTAAAAAAATATTAATCACTTATGATATTTGGATGGTACGTAGTTTATAGGGACAGGGAAAGAAGTGTTGCAAGGTACAATGAATTTCGAAGAAGTATATTCCAAATTCCCATAGCTAAATGGGAAGATTTGAGCGATGATAAGGAAGTTATTGAAACACTTGTTGAAGTATATGGTGATAATAATGTAGAAGAATTGGATTTGTTAGTCGGACTCATGGCGGAAAAAAAGATCAAGGGCTTTGCTATTTCAGAAACTGCTTTTTTCATATTCCTTTTCATGGCAGGAAGGTAATTGAATTGGTATACAAATTTTATGTGTAGTATATATATATATAAAAGTTGATGTATTTTGAAAATGCATGGCAGGAGGCTAGAGGGAGATAGATTTTTCACAAGCAATTACAACGAGGAGACATACACAAAGAAAGGATTGGAATGGGTGAATACTACAGAAAGTTTGAAAGATGTGTTAGATCGTCATTACCCAAAAATGACTGAAAAATGGATGAATTCCAGTAGCGCATTCTCTGTTTGGGACTCTTCTCCACAACCTTACAATCCTATTCCACTTTATTTACGTCTTCCTCATGATCAGCAGTAGATCTCTCATCTATTGTGAAGTTTGTATTGTATTGTATTTATGGTTCCTTCTTCTATTTCTAATAAGCCAGCTTGCACTACTGTTTCAGCTTGTAATATTGATGTTATTTAATAAGACATTTATAATTTCTTATATATATAATATAGAGTCTTATGTTTTACCAACAATGGATAGTGGTGCAGTAGTGAGACTGTCTTATCTTAAGGTTTTGAATTCAAGCCTTAGGTAAGGAAAAAATATGTTGGGAGCGCCACTCCCAAGTGCTGATGCACCATCGGAATTTAGCCGAAGCTCCTGCTCCGTACATCTGGTGGAAAAACAAGTTTCATGTTTTAACGTAACGAGAATTCTTGTAATACGAGTCTTCTTTAAAATAAATAATTATTGAAACTTAACTGAACCGAACAGAAACTAAGATAATTGAATTAGTTAGAAAAAGTTTAATTGTAATGTTATGTGCGATAATTTAAGCAAACAAAACTATATGATAAGATTTTCATATAAATAATCGAACCGAACTATGCATCTAGAACCGATTTACATTCCAAACTCATTTGGGCCCATTATTTATGGAGGCCCACTTCCATTATTAATCATAATTAACGAGCTAATTTCAAAGTTGAAATCGATTGTATGAATTTTTTCGGAAAATGTTGTTTCTTTTAAATTTTCTTAATTAGTATATTATTCATATACTATATGAAATTAAAAAATAAAATACCAGTAGACATTTTCTCTTTATTTTTTGTTGATATATAAATTTTGAAGGAGACAAAATATACATAGTATAGGTAATTAATTGTGTAGTAATTATGAATTTTGATTCATTTTTGTGACCCAAAGTAGTCTGACCCACGAATTTAAGGTGATGGCCCATGGGCCAAGAAGTAAGGTCCAGTATAAATTCAGCTCGGAGGTCCTAGTCCAACTATTACGTAGCGTCCTTTTGGGCTTTTAACATATTTGGTCACTTGATAAAAAATAGCACTTCATTAAAATTGTTAGTAAAATGTATAAGAAAATATACACTAATAATATATAGGGAAAATTACGCGGTTAAGTAAATTTATACTACTTAATTACTCATCATAGCTATAGTTTGCTATAATTACCACTCGCGACTAACATTATACATTAATTACGTGGGCTGACTTCGAGTTTGTATAATTAGTCACGTTTGTATATGATTATTTGCCAGAATATACAAATACATATGCATATATACAATTATTTAATCGACATACATATACAATTCACCTCTCTGCCACTCTTTGCCCTCTTTCGCTCGCCTCTCTCCTTCCTCTCCCAATCTCGCTCGCCTCTCTCCACCCTCTCCCAATCTCGCTTGCCATATATACAAATACATATGTATAATATACAATTATCTAACTGATACACATATACAACTCACCTTTCTCCCACTCTTTGCCCTCTCTCGCCTCTCTCCTCACTCTCTCCCAATCTCGCTCGCCTCTCTCCTCCCTATAACATGTAGTTATGAATTGTAATTATTAAACTATAGATATGGAGAGTAATTAGGCTATTTTCGAGTGGCTATATGTGAAAGTTCTTCTAATATATATTATGAATTTATATGCAAAATATATACTTTCCGGTTATTATTTTAATGGGCTAACGGCTAAATAATGTAAAACTTCCATTGGGTTAAATAGTTCAACATAGTAAATAGAGCAAATGATAAAGGAGAAATCATTATGTAGGGTAACGGGTAGGGGTGCGCATAATTGAACCGGTCAATAAATCAAATTAAAAAAATGTTATTGGGTTATTGGATTTTAATGGGTTTATAAAAAAAGTTATTGGGTTATTGATTCGATTTCGGTTTGTACTATTAGGTTATTGGGTAAATCGATAACCCAATAAGACGGTAATAATTTACTACTTTATCTATTTTAAATAGGAAAAATTGTATATAATAGCAAACTATTAATTCAAATTAAATGCTATAAATATAGTTTGATTTAATTGTACCCCATAGCAAACTATTGCTATTTCACATCTCTCCTGGTGAATCTCGTTCTCTCCCTCGCCTCTCTCATTTTTTATACAAACGCAAGTGTATAAAGTGTGTTTGTGTTTGTATAAAGTGAGAGAAAATTGTATATATACATATATTTTCGTTCCCCTCTCTCCCCACTCCCAGATCTCGCTCTCTCACTCACCTCTCTCACTTTATACAAAAAACGCAAATTATATAAAATGCGTTTGTGTTTGTATAAAGCGAGAGAAAATTGTATATATACATATATTTTTGTTCCCCTCTCTCCCCTCTCCCAGATCTCGCTCTCTCACTTTATACAAAAAACGCAAATTGTATAAAATGTGTTTGTGTTTGTATAAAGCGAGAAAAAATTGTATATATACATATATTTTCGTTCCCCTCTCTCCCCTCTCCCAGATTTCGCTCTCTCACTCACCTCTCTCACTTTATACAAAAACGCAAATGTATAAAATGCGTGAAAATTGTATATATACATATAATTTCGTTCCCCTCTCCCAGATCTCGCTCGCTCCCTCGCCTCTCTGATCACTTTATACAATTGATCGTTTTGTATATGTATACTAAAACAGATTATACAACTGCTTTCTTTTGTATATGTATAGCGAAATATACATATTTATGTTTGTTATGGAGCGCAATTATGCAAAATTTGCTATAGCATACAAATATGAACTTTGTGTTTGCTATATGTGAAAGTTGCTCATCTAAATATTAAGTATTAATAATTTAAAATATAATTAACTAAACACTATAACTATATCAAATTATCAGTACTCTACCCACTTCACACTAAGTTTTTAATATTTACTCAAAACCTAAAGACTGAATTAAGTGTTCACAATTGTAGCTATTTGATTTTAGTTTTAGTTTTAGTCTTGTTGGACTATTTTATTTTAGTTTTAGTTTTAGTTTGTAATAACTGTAAACAATAGTTTTTGCAAGTTTGTAAAGGTCTGTAATTTGATTAACATCAGAAATTTCATACTATGTTTTGGCCGTGACATGCAATTGTAGCCTTAGTACTACATTTGCTCTTATTGATGAAATTTCTCATTATCTTTCTTGTTTTAGTATATCAAAGCATTTAGAGAAGTGAGAAGTCATATATTATTTTATGGACAATTTCTTATTGGGTAAATCAAAAATTGATAAAAAAATATCTTATTGATTTGTTATTGGGTTAACACTATTTAAAAACTAAAATCAATAAATCAAATCGATAATACATAAAATCGAACTGAACCGATCGATGCACACCCGATTGCTAACATTAATGGTATGTACAAATGAATAACGAAATAAAAAATATTACTAAGATATTTTGTATAATAAAGAGTATAATTTTTTTTAAACCATTTTTACTCGAACGCTTCTATTAAATACTCGTGATAATAGACCTTATATTATCTTTCTAATTTTATTTTTTTGCATACTATTCAAACTCTTTGACGTGTTCTTATATATATGAAATAAATTTGTCAATTCTTGAACCACCATTTCCACATTTACCAAATAATGTTTACTTACTACCCTATGAGTCTATCACGACTTACGTAACAGTCATTCTTAATTTAAATGATTTAATAAAATCATTTTCAAGTCAATTGTTATACTCCATGTAAATATTAAAAATACTTTTATAATATTAATAATATTGTACACCAAAGTGATGAAACGTCAATTTCGTGACTTTTTTAGATGTTATCTATTTCAGAGAACAAAAGGGGTGCACTTTGGCACGTCTATCTTCAAAATATTTCCCATTTGGTGCTTTTTAATAAAACAATGAAAATTTTTGTTATACCCCATTTTAACTCGAGGTTCAAACGATGTACAATATATTGGTGTTTCTTAATGATGTTTTAAAGTGTCGCCACCTAATTATGTTAAAGGTGAATTAAAATACCTATTTTGCTAAAATTATGCTAAATAAACTCTATATTAAAGTCTACTTAACCTTACTCAATTCTAGATAAGGGTTCTAATTTATCTTAAAGGAAAGGTGTAAGGCATCCTTTAAAATCCGTTAGAAACAGTTAACCGGCCAAACTTAGGTTAATTAATTTTAAAGCTAAAGTGAGCGCTAAAAGAATTTGAAAGGTCAATTAAGTTGGAAAATATTTTATCATTTGAAAACTCTTTGAATTCTAAGTAAATAAAAAGGTCATTTGCATAAAACAACTTTACTTATTCTAAAACTTATTTCTAAAAATCTGAAAATATTTTATTTTATTTTATTTTTAAAAAAAATACTTGTAGTAACACACTTTGAAACGTTTTTAATATAAACCAAAGTTTATTCTTTTCCTTTAAAATGTTTTTTTAGAAATAAAAACCATGATGAAATAAGGAAAAAATATTAATAACTAGAACTAAAATAAAGGTTCACAAACCTAAAACCTATAATATGTTAGCTAATTGAAACAAAATTAACACATAGCCAAAACACATAAGCAAGTTTAACATATAAAGAAAAACGTAAATAAACAAGTTAATGCTAAAATAAAAGTAGACATAGGCGACATCCAGGTGAGTTTGCTCGATTCGCTTGGAATAGTTAAAAGACGTAGTGAAGACTCCATGTGCAGGTATGAGGGTGTCGAGTCCATGAGACTCTAATTTGCTAGAGTCCTAATTGAGACTCCAATTTTGCTCCAAAGTTCATGCGAGTAAAAGAGAGGGTAAAGAGATTAATAAGATAATCAACTTTACTCGATATCGAACAAAAATAAATATAACGTAAAGTCACACTACAAAGATACAATCTTGAACACAAAATATGAAAACATGGGACAAGGTACTCAAATCACCAAATATGCATTCAAATTCAAACACATTTTTAAGTTATAATGAAACTATTTGTTAGAGGTCGGAAGGAAACTTATATTGTAACCTTTCCAAACTTTATACATGCCAAAACCACTGTCTAGGATTACAAAAATATTATTATACAACTATCTCCACTAGTATAAATAGAACATATGTTAGTCCTATAACTAACAGAGAATAGAAATGCTACTAATAGAGAAATGAAAATTAAAAGGGTCAAAAACTCAAGTTCATATATAACAAAATAGAGCAGATGTAAAGGTGACGCTTTTAATCACAATATATCTACATTTCTAACTATGCAAAAATGGCAACCATCTCTTTTATCTAAAAAAACACGAGCCGCAATTTTTATCATACAAAGGTAGCAAATGAGCAGTTAATGCATAGTGAAAGAAGCTGAGTTCATGTGAAGATTTAATCACGAAATAAACTACTCCCTCCGTCCCATTTTATGTGGCAACATTTGACCGGGCACGGAGTTTAATAAATAGATAAAGACTTTAAAATGTTTACCAAATTGCCCTTCAAAAAAATAGACTTATTTTTCTCTCTCCTAATAAATGTATTAGAGTACTCTTTTCAAGATTAAGTGGGACCAACAAGGGTAAAAGAGAAATTATACCTTTAAATACTTACCAAATAAGGAAATGTGACATTCTTTTTGGCACTGACCAAAAAGGAAATGTTGCCACATAAAATGGGACGGAGGGAGTATTTACTTAATACATGACGACCAAATTATGAAAGGAATATAGCTTCAGGTCAACTAAGGAACATTGATGATAGAATGTGATTTTCTTAAGATAAGCATAATAGTATTATCGGATAGATAGAAAATAGCGAAAAGAGAGGAGTAGGCAGTGAATGGGTGCTTCGGTCGAAGGTCTATACTCAAACAATGACAAGCTCGAGTAAACTTGAAATCAGAGTTTTCAACCGAGATCAAAAGAGAGTATAAAAGATGATTTATTTATTTTTAGCAAGATGTGGTGATTCAAGGTGCTACAGGGGGGCAGAAAAGCTAGCTGTCAAGGCTACTATGGAGGCCAAAAATCTCTACCTAAGACGATGCAAATGCGAGTATTTAAAGGGGTGAACTGAGGCTTCTCCTTGAAGTTTTGGGAGGGATTTTAAGAATGAACAGCCGTTTGAAATCTCTGAACTCCTCTGTCCCAAATAGCCAACATCTCTTGGCATCTTCTGGTGGTCAAATCTGCCACGGAGAGGGAGAAAGGAGAAAATCTGATGGAGTTATTGAAGTTTGTACGAAAATGGAGAGGACCCTCTGTCCAAGGTGAAAGAGCGCTGAAACTTTAGCCAAAAATGGAGGAGGGACCTGGCATTTGAAAAAAAGAAGATGACCTAAAATCGCTTTGGGATCTTTGAGATTTTTCTGATGAATGAGTTGGTTTGGGCCTTTCTTCCGCTTGGGACGGATTTGGGCCGAGATTTTAGGCTAAATGGGCAGTAACGTTTGGTCTGATTTGGGGGGTTTTGGGCCGAATTTTTGGTCTTCCTTTCTTTCTTTAAATTATTTTATGCTTCTAACTTAATATAACTAACACAATATATGTTATAAGATGACAACTAATAATTTTCATAGTAAAATATTAACATTATGATTTTACGCTAATATAAAATATAGATACAAAATATCAATTTATAATTAACAAAATTTGAAATAAAATGATGATAATCAATTACTTAAGAAAAAGAGATGTAAAAAGCTTGTAATAGTAATTTTGATAATAAAACAATAATTTTAGTAGTAAATAGTCGTAGTAGTAAAAATAGTTATGAAAAGGATAATTTGATACGTTATTAAATTAGAAGTTCGGAAATAATAAATTAGAAGAAATGAGGGTCAAAATTTGGTGTCAACAATTTTGACTTTAAAAAAATAGTTATTATTATTATAGCAATTGATAAATCGGGAATCAAAAGGAGTTGAAAAATATTTTGTATTTCTATCATTTACAATCGATAAACTATCCATTATCCATATATTCACAAATACAAGTATGATTTTAGCACAATATCATGTCACATCTTCCACAATATCAATGATGTGATTCTGCATATTTAAAGTAGATTATTGTCCCAAATCTTTTAGAATCATATTAGATATTTGAATAATATATGATATAATCAACAATTCCAATATTTTAAAAACGGCTATCTAATTTTATAATTGATACGGGTTACTTAATTTTCAATATTTAAAATATCGCTAACTTAGAATTTTAGTAGTTTATTTACCATGTAAAAAATTTCTATTTTAAAATGAAATGAGTACCTAGTCGTACTAGTTACTTGCTACAAACAAGAAACTAAAATATTTTTATTTATTGATTGAATCATTCACTAAATAATTAAGAAAGTGGAAATAAAAATATCATAATTGACTTCATTTATCTTTTGCTCATTCAAAGGATTAAAAAAAAAAAGATTACAAATAATAAGTGAAAGTGACAACCTTTTATTAATTCAAAGTTTAAAATATTAAATGTGATCATAGAATTTTATCCAGTATTTGAATCAACCAGCCATAAATATTCAATGTGTAAACACCATGTTACAAATTTTGAACAAGTAAATATCATTTTTCCGATCCATCCAATCTTTAATGTTACCTAAAACATACAGTAATTAAAAATGAAACTTTTATTTACATAAATTATGATTAAAATGTGTCAATGTTTTTTTTTTCCTCGAGAAAAATAAGCTTTGTATTACTACTAGTATCAATTTTTAATTGGATAAGCTTAACAAGGAAAATTTCAAACAATTAATACGCGTAAGAGCAAAATTCTTATTGTGCCACCACAAATTAAATTAATGAATCCAAACGAGTTTGAATGGGAGGATTAGTTGTAAAGACGTTAATGAAATGACTACCTAAGTACTTGTTGGCCTCGTACTTTTAGAAGATTAATTTAATGCTAATATAATTTTTAATTGGTTTCCACTTCAAACTTCAGAGTTGAGACCATTCTTGTACTCTAATTGCCAATTGGTATTGAAGACTTTAGATTCCGATGTATTCAAATTCGTTGGTTTGTTATTCAAATTAATACGAAATTCATATAATTTTACTTTTCATCCCATATAATTTAATATACTCCATTTATATTTGTTGATTTCCGAAAGAATTTTTTTATGAGGAATTGGGATCACTGGCCATTACAAATTGAATAGAAGAAATGATACTTTCAGATGAAGACCTAAAAATTTTAATAGGTGTGTCAAGTTTAAATTTGATTAGTAAAAAGGAACGGAGGGAGTAGTATACTTATTAAGAAAAAATAATGATTGGTATAGTGAATTTATGATTTTTTCCCCCCTATTAATTGATAGAGTCTTAAATATATTTACTCACTATATTTTTTAAAACACATTAATTCAATGTTAATAAATTGAGGGTATAATAGGAAGAAAAAATATTGTCCTTCCTTGATTTGTAAAAAGAGAAACCAAATTAAGAAATATTTGACAAGTAAATAGGAATGAAGAGAGTATATTGATAGGAAGTTTAATTAAGCAAATGTGATTGGTTAATTAGGCTGGACCGGTCTCTGTTAATATTCACATTGGAGTAAAGTATTTCTAGATAAAGGTGACTCTATATCTAATAGACTTGAATCAGAAATCTCTAGTTAAAAACGAAAGGATACTTATCACTCTACCACGACCCTTGTTGGTTATGACACGTTTTTTATTCCATATAATTTACATTAATTTACACATACCAACGCAGGACTGGGCAGTTCAATCAATCACAAGTAAAACCCAAAATACATAACATTTTAGTAGATCAAGATTTTGTTGCTATAAATCTAATTACTGTCTAAGCTAATTGTTTATGATATAATCAGTACGTACATGGCGTAGTTGAAACTGCAGCATATAAAAAACATGACAATTTTTATTGTGTGAGGCACAACTAGTATTAGTTGTATGAGGGATTATTACATTAATATTATATTCTGATTCATTTGCCCTACTTTATTTTCCTTACTTCCCTTTTGTTTCTCTTTTTTACTCTTCTTCTCTTTCTTTTCTCGTTTTATGTTTTTTTTTTTATTTTAAAATTAATATAACTTTTCCCTTAATTTATAAAGATGAAAATAATTATTATTCTTTTACTTATTTGTTTTAATAGAATATATTTTTCAAATTATAATTTTCAGTATTATATAATTAAAGGCTATGAGCATAAAAAATTTCAAGTTAATTCTTTGAATGATCACTTATGTCATGAAAATTGATCACTAAATTTTTTTTTATTTCTTTTTATCCCATTTTTCATTTATTGTACTTTAAAAATATTCACCTTCATATTTCGTGTCTTTTTTAACTTCTACTTTTAGTACTCATTTAAGCATAAAAAAATATTTATAAAATAATTTATCACTTTATTTAAAAATTGATTTTTGACCATGAAAATTTGAAACACAACCTTTTTTTTTTAAGGTATATTTTAAACTAGTGAACTTATTCGCGCTTCGCGCGATTAAATAAAATAAAATATAGATAGAAAAGATACTTTTAAGAAAAAATGGTTGGTTAGTAGTTATATGACTTCCAACAAATTCATAAGTTGTCATTTTGAATCAAAAGAAATTATAAACTTGCGACAATAAAAAATTTGTATATAATACAAAGAAAATTATAGAGAACATATAATAATCTTAATCATTAAAAAATAAATAAAAAAATATGAAATTAATGCACAATTTTTTGAGCTCTTGTCAACATTATTTCCATATGCCGATCGTCATTCAATAATCTTCATTTTATTAATCAAGTCAAACTAAAACATAAATATAAGAAGTACGTATCAAAAATATAATAAG
>JAJONZ010006735.1:0-19134 GCA_029582445.1 Solanum paucissectum
GACTTAAAAAATAAATAAATAAATTTACAAAATATTTCACTTGAATAATATTTTAATATGTTCTCTTAAAATGGTCCTAACCAAAATAGTTCAATTTTTGCAATTCAAGCTAAGTTAAATTATTTTAGCCAAATAAATTAATTATCGGATAACCGCGTGTTAGCGGGCATTTCGGGTGCTTTCAAACCCTTCTCGAAATGCTAATAAGAACCTCGAACCCTTTGTATATTTTCAATTGATTTCTGTTTTAATCTCTTGAAAAAATAGTTTTCTTGATTTTTCTTAAAAATTAAGTGGCGACTCTTAAACCAGTCTTTAAAATTATATTTTTCCTAAATAAAACAATCATTGTCCTTCAAAGTGAAGTCATGATCGCATGTACCACCAGATTCAAAAATTTGATCCAAATTCTTTTCACACTGTCACACCTTATTAGCCTGGCAAGAATCTTGAATTGTAGCCAAACTAGGATTTTTCCCAAATAAAACACCAGCAGTAGGTAGTTTAGGATTCAAAGCTAGATCAGACTCCAAATTAATCACGGGAACCATCGAATCACTAGTAACATCATCCTTTGCACTTAAAACCAAAGTATCATCTTGAACACAAGTATCAACTACTCGATCTCCATTATTTTTAATGGCTTCCACAATTGCTATTTCATTATTATTTGCATCTGCAACTCGAGTATTATCATCAATCCTTTAATCTATGTTTGCTAGTCCCCTCTTCTCATTTAAAATTTGTCTCAAATCACCTTGAAAATTTTCACCATTGAATTGTTCATCTCCAATCATTCCATTATCTTTGTGATTTTTATCTTGATTTTTTTTCAAAATCAATCGACAACTATTTTCATCATGACCTTGATGCTTACAATGGTTACAATATAAAGGTAAATTATCATAAACAAATTCCTGAAAAACCTCTTGAATCTTACCGATTTGCTCGTCCAAATACTGGAGACGCATCCTCTTAGGCAGCTTGTCCATAAGATCGAGTATCACCTTCACCCTAGCAGTGCTAGGCCTTGTCTTGTCTTGTGTTGCCTTGTCAATAGCTATTGGCCTTCCAACCGCTGATGCCATCGACAACAAGGATCTCTTGGCAAATAAATCTGGTGATAATCGAGGCAACGAAATCCACACTGCAGCCATTGAAGTTTCTTCTCTAGAATTGAAATCTATTGTCCAAGGAAATACCCTATAAAGATGTTGCTCTCCACGAAAAGGTAAAAAGCTTACCGATTTTGATAAAGCAACCACATAATCTTCATATTGGTCTATCCTTAGCAGAATATGTCTACGAGCAAGTAAACCAACTAAATAGTTTCCTTTGATGCCCAAGTGTTTAGGTAAAACTGTTCGCAAATCCTTCACTTCTAGTGTATCGGATGAGAACTTAATAATTACAGCTTGATGTAATCCTTCTTCCTATGCGAAAACCTGTAGCTCTCCCTTTGTGAATTGAATCGTAGGCTCTCCATGTACATATTGAATCTGTTTCAACTGAATTTTTGTCAAATTTTTGACATCTTGATTTGTGGTTAATCGAGTAGCAAAGGATGTTTGTTGATTAGGATTAGGGTTTGTCTCTCCCACAACCAAAGGCCGGGGAGAGATGTGCGCAAACATGGCTGCTGCTAAGTCTCCATCGCAATTGCTCAAGGTTTAGGTCGTCCGCAGAGATGTGCGCAGCAAAGAGGTTTTTTTATTACTTAGTTCTTATTTTAGTTTTTGTCAACATTTAAATTTACTTCCCTTCAGAAAAATCCCCTTTAGTCCTATTCTCCCTTAAGATAATCATATAATAACAATAATAATAATAAATAGTAAATGAATAAAAGTGAATTTCTTTCACTTAGATAATATTCTCTCAAAATTAGTCAAAGCTATTTTTAGTCAAATCGCCGGTCAACCGCAAGTTAGCGGGCATTCCGAGGGCCTAACACCTTTTCAGAATGTACATTGAACTTCGAACCCTTTTTGTTTTCGATTGATTTTTATCTGTTTAAGTCTTTTGAAAACCTTAAGATTTTTTCTTGATTTTTTACTAAAAATTAAGTGGCGACGCTGTTTCTTTTGGAAATTCGATTTCTCTTAAACTATAAGTTTACTTGATTTTTTGAAAACTTAGTCATTTTTCTTTTATTTATATTTTCAAATAAAACAGACACAAAATATTATCAGCTTAATTATAGACTCAGCGAAGTTAAAGTAGTGTAGAGTTAACCTAAGAAAGGACCATTCAATTTTATCGAAAGCCTTTTCTAGGTCCAACTTAAGGATGAGATTTATTTTTTTCCTTTCATTTTCTTAAAGTGAGCGATTAATTCCTGAATAACAATGGCATTATCCGTTGCTTGCCTATTTTTGAGGAAGTTGGATTGGCATGGCCCAATTAATTTGTCCATTACAGGTCGGAACCTCTGGGAAATTAATTTGGTGATGATTTTGTAGGTTGTGTTACATAGACTTATGGGCCTAAATTCCTTTAGTTTATTAGCATTTTTTGTTTTTGGAATGAGGCATATGTGAGTCTTATTTATTTCGACTGGAATTTTACTGTTTTCGAAAGATTCTAAACCGAGTTTATTTATTGATTCCCCTACTATTTCCCAGTACCATCCGGCCCTGGGGCTTTGAGGGGCAGGAAGCTAAACACTATGCGCTTAATCTCCTCCAGCGATGGGGTATCTCCTAGAAATCCCTTTATGAAATATTATATTATGGAAAATAAAGAAACGTAGGGCAATTCTCCCTTGGCAAGAAATAATTTATGCATAACCATGGCTTTCTTGCCAGAGGAGAATAACCTGCGATTCTTGCTCTCCAATGTAAAGATATGGTACTTGGGACTAACTAAACCCCAAAAGCTAGCTTATGAGGGAAGGAATGCCCAAGTCCATATAAGGAGACCACCAGTCCATTCCCCAACCGATGTGGGGCTTTTTACCCACTCTAACATCCAATTAATCTTCAATTCTTGAAATTTTCTTGAGATTTAAAAATAAGTCATTTTTTCTGAACGAACTAATAAAAAATTGGGATCACATGAGAATTAATTGAGATAGAGAGTATTAAATATTGATACAACTATCATCATTTATAAAATAACTTTTTATTGATATGTGGAAACGAAGAAAGGCAAGGGATTTATATATATAGTTACTTGATTGGCATAATTCATTTGGATATGCCGAAGAAAAGGACATGTATTGTGGCTACTCTTTGTTAAAGGGTCTTTACCTACTTATGAGAGGCCAAATGGCTTCAATTTACCCCTTCACCAAAAATATTGAGTATGCAAATATCATATCATCTTAAGAGTATTTTTTGACTGATCATTAACTAAACGATTGGTATAATAGTCAATGGTTTGGTGAGATGATTATGGAGATAGCTCAGTGACGACGTTAATTATGAGATTAGACTTGAGAGTTTTTGCCTATTTAAGGTCTATTTACTACACCATTACTTATAGCTTTGAAACGCATATAAAAAAAGAAGGATCAATTTAATGAACTTTGGTGTCTATAAATACTCAGATAATATATGTGAAACACAGTTAATCTCCAACTAAACTCAAGGTGATGTGTTATAGAAATTAGTTATTGATGGACGTCCACGTGGAGCTTGGTTTAAAGAGATCATCGTTCATTATCAAAAATAAGATCACATGCTTGACTCAAAAATAAGATCACATACTTGACTCAAAAATAAAATCAAGCTTATAAAGGAAGGAGTATACTCAAGACATAATTAACCAAATAATAGTATTTCTTTTGTTATAAAATCTTAAGCTTTTAAATAAGAAATAAATAAAAATGGTCTCACAATTTTAAATAACAAAAAAAGTGTAATATTCTATCTCAGTTACTGAAATTGACCACTCTTTTCTTACTTTAAATCAGAGAGGCAAGGTTCAACCGGTGAAGTTGAGAATTAATCTCATGATAATTTTCATGTCAAAAAGAATATTTTTGAATATATCTAAGAATGGGAGATGCTATTATATGTTTTAGAATGTGCCATAAAATTTTCAGTTTCTAGATTTCATAATTTTACATAATTACGACGGAAGTCATTTTTTATTATTAAGAAAATCATCTTGATCATTATTCTTATTTTGAAAAAAAAATTATTTTTCAAAAAGAAAATATTTTCCAAAACTTTTAACCAAACGAATTTGAGAAAATAGGAAAACATTTTACTCATACCAAACACACCCTTAACCTTATAATTACTCTTTTCGTCTAAGTCCATTTTTAGGCGATTTAATTTTTTATTTAAAAATAATTTAATTTTAGATTTCTCATTTTGCATATGCCAAACAAATGCCATTAAGACTATCCAACAACAAGAGATTCCAATACATAAAATATTTTTTCATGGAATCATGGTCAAAAACTTTAGAGATCTCACTCTTTTTCCCTTTTGTGATATTATGCTGCTATTTGTTGTTGCTTTCTCATAAGTGTCACAATGATTTGTTAATGTTGACATAAACTCTCATCAAATAGTACTCCTAAATTAACTTTTACTTCTAATTAGAAGTAAATAGAAGGTCAAGGAATAACTTATATGGTAACTAGCTAGAGACGGATTCAAGATTAAACATATTTTTTCTAAAGTTGTAATACGGAACAAGAAATGAAACGACTCTGTTCATCTGATTAAACCAAAAATAAAAAAGAACACTTTGGTGCACAAAACATTTTGCGTTTAGCAGGGCTCGAGAAAGGGCCACATCCAAATAAATTATTATTTTCTTTTGTGAAATTTGTAGTCTGAAGCATGTCATAGCATTTATTGTGGCCTTAACATGCAGGACATTCATTTGGTTATAAAACTTCTTATTAAGGATAAAAAGATAAGTGTAAAGTTTATTATTTTCAAATTTAGAGGCGTAGCATTCATTTTTGGAATAAACTAAAAAAATATATATATCACGTAAACTGAAACGTCGAAAAGGTATATAAATAGATTTTGCAATATTATTCCAATTTCTTTACACAGAGCATATGCATTGAAATATACTCCAATAAAAGAATAATTACTTTTTCCTCTTTGCTATAAAAGAGTTTCATATAGTATTAAAAATACACAACATCAAAGCAATTGGTTAAGTGAGACTTAAATCTGTGTGTGGATGCATTACTGGGTTAATCCTCTTTGGCAAATAGCCACATTTCACTATTATGTGGTGCAAATTTGGTCATTTATTGCCAAAGAAGATTTGCCCCGTAAATCACTCATACAATATTACTCCTATATAATAACAGTCACTTCAAAGTTTGCAACAAAGGTAAAAGAAAAACTTTTGTTTAATTTTCTCGAAATACGCTATTATATGCCGTTAAACATGTGGCAGATCAACATAAATTGAAGGGTGGTCAGTTGAATATCCTTCGTCAAAATACCAAAATGTATTATTCTGTTTTGAAATGAACTAATAAGAAAATAATGTCATATTAAATGGGTAATTACAAAATTTTGAAAAGGGCTTTTTAAAAGGCTAACAAAATGAGTTTTTTGCTTCCTTTTTTTCCAAAACAAACAAGGGAGGAATTGTCCATCACATAGATTATCAAATTGAAATGCATCAACGACTAAACCTTCATCTCATCATTACATTTAAAATACTCGATGAAATTTGTAACGTAGGAGTTATGAAGCTTTCGATCACAAAAATAGCAACAGCCTTTTGTGTTCGAACTCCAATTAGTTCTTCCCCTTACTCTTAATGACATTGCTATTTCATTCACCCTAAACAATCCATCTTCTTTCCTCCTCTTCACTTCAATCGCCACGCCTTTCCCTACTAATAACCTCGCGTTCAATCCTTGATCGAAAATAAAAGGCAACAACATAAGAACATGACTATATTGTATAAAGTTTCACTAGAATATGCGTAGTTTTGTTACATATAGATAATTTTGGGGTTGGTAGGAAAATTTTAGGCTCATAATCTTTCGTTTTAACAAAATTAGCAACTTTGCGTCACAACTCACAATTAATAAAGTAGCAATTTCTCAGTATGCGTCTTGATCTAAATCTTCTTAAAAGTATCATCTTTGATTCAATAAACGAGTAGGCTAAAATTTAGGTAGATACACAAGGAAAGGTAGTGTTTACGCGTCTTGATAAGTGCATTTTTCTTGGTCAACAAAATTCCTTACTTGACTTTTGTTTTCGCAAACCAATAAAAGATACATTTTCTTTTGATTAGAAATTCAAAAGGTGACTTGAAACACCATTACTTAATTTTAAGTGACGACTCTATAAATAAAATAATTCTTATTCATTAGTGTCATTTTAATTGAAAAAACCCTTCGATCCGTCTTCTTTAGTCGATGAAAAAATGATTAAGACAAGTTATATATCTATATAATTCAAGGTGATGTGGTAATCCCTATGACTAGAAAAATTATTATTTTTTTCCCTTTTTCACTAATAGGTCGACATAAATGATTATGACTAGTTATTTATCTATATAATTCAAGGTGACGTAGTACTCTATATGACTAGGAAAATCATTTTTTTTCCTTTTTACTAATAGGTGACTTAAATGATTATGACAGATAATTTAATTTGTCTATATAATTCAAGAATGACTAGGAAAATCATTTGTTCTTTTTTCTTTTTCACTAATACGTGACTTAAATAATTATGACAAGTAATTTATATATAATTCAAAGTGACGTAGTTATGACTAGGAAAATCATTTATTCATTTTTTTTTACTAATAGGTGACTTAAATGATTATGAAAGATTTATCTGTATAATTCGAGGATGACTAGGAAATAATTTATTTTTCCCATTTTGACTAATAGACGACTTAAATGATTATAGTAGATAGCTCAAGGAGACTGACTCACTTGGAAAGTTATTTATCCTTTTTCCATTTAAAATTATGATTTTAATTAAGTGACTTAAATGATAATAACATATAATTATCTTTATATGTATATAATTTTGGACTTAAGAGTAAGAGTGGTGATGTGATAATCTTTATGAATAGGAAAGTTATTTAATTTTTTTCCTTTTTAAAATTATAATTTGATTTAGTGACTTAAATGATAATGGCAGATAATCTACCTACTTTGATATCTATATAAGTAACTTGAAAAAAGCACTCAATCCTCAAAACCATGAAAACATCTCAAACTTCTCCTCCCAAATATTTATAAGAGGATAGCCTTAGTGAAGAGGGTAAGAAATTGCTCTCTACCTTACCAAAAGATAAAGGATGGATTGGATCATATATCTACAAGTACCAAGGATTTTGGACATCACCAAGATTGATCCAAGGTGTTATTGCATGTCAGCAACAATTTCAATCTCAAGACACTGATATCATTCTTGTTACAACTCTAAAATTAGGAACCACTTGGTTAAAATCACTTTTATTTGCTCTAGTGAATCGAACAAAACATTCTTTTTTTGAACAAAATCATCCTTTACTTGTCAAGAATCTTCATGTTCTTGTTCCATTCTTGGAACATACACTCTATGTTGATGGTCAAGTCCCTGATTTTTCATCTTTCACAGGTGACTCTTGGCAACTCATGTGCCCTTTGCTTCATTGCCAAAATCTGTTCAAGATTCAGAAACCAAACTTATTTACTTGTGTAGGAATCCTAGGAACACTTTTATTTCTATGTGACATTTTCCAAACAATTTAAGACTTGATCACAAAGATACCAATTCCATTGAAGAAATGTTTGATCTTTTTTGCAAGGGAGTGAGCATTTATGGTCCGTTTTGGGATCACGTGTTGGATTATTGAAAACAAAGCATAGAAAATTCAAACAAAGTACTTTTCTTAATGTATGAAGAAATGAAAGAGAAGTTGAAAATTCAACTTAAACGATTGGTTGAATTCTTAGAATGTCAATTTTTCTATAGAGGAAGAAAATTGTGGATGAAATATTAAGAATGTGTAGCTTAGAGAATTTGAGCAATTTGGAGGTGAATACAAATGAGAAGTTGTCAACTGGAGAGGAAAATAAAACCTTCTTTCGTAAAGGAGAAATTGGAGATTGAAAGAATTATTTTGCTGTGGAAATGAGTGAGAAACTCAATCGTATCACAGAGGAAAAGTTCCATAGATCTGGATTAAAGTTTTCATATACTTGATTAGGCATTAATATGATATAATGTCAATCGAATGCAATTATTTATTTTGGAATTCAATGTTGGAGTAGTTCATTATCTTATTAGGATTAGTAAGGTAAGTCCTAACCCCCCTTGCTTGTACTTATTCCTATTTAGAATTTTTATTTTAATAAAAGACCGCTAAACATTTTATATAGTGGTATAATTTTATTTAAAAATAATTTGTGTTATTATGCTGCTATTTGTTGTTACTTTCTCACAAGTGTCACAATGATTTGTTAATGTTGACAAATTCTCATCAAATAGTACTTCTAAATTCTCTTTTACTTCTAATTAGAAGGTCAAGGAATAACTTATATGGTAACTAGCTAGAGACGGATACAAGATTGAACCTCTTTTTTCTAAAGTTATATGGAACAAGAAATGGAACGATTCTATTCATCTGATTAAACCAAAAATAAAAAAGTACACTTTGGTACACAAAACATATTGCGTTTAACAAGATTCGGGAGAGGGCCACATCCAAAGAAACTATTTTTTTTAAAAAAAATTGTAGTTTGAAACATGTCATAGCATTTATGTGGCTATACTTTTGAAAATTGTGGCCTTAACATGCAGAACATTTATTTGGTTATAAAACTTCTCATTAAGGATAAAAAGATAAGTGTAAGGTTAATTAATTTCAAATTTAGAGTCGTATCGTTCATTATTGGAATAGACTAAAAAAAATATCACATAAACTGAAACGTCGAAAAGGTATATATATATATATATATATATATATAGATTTTGCAACATTATTCCAATTTCTTTATGTTAGTGAAAAATTACAAGATAATAAAATTGCAAGATTACAATTGAAAATAAAATGAAGAAACAAAAATCTCTTCAGGCTGAGGTGCGGATATCTCGCTCTCTTTAAAGAGATTCAAGCCCACTGCAGCAAATATTTTTCACCGGTCCAGCAGTAGACCTCTTGACTTGTCCCCTCCAGGATACAACAACCTTCACAAAGTATAACTCAACACCAAAGCTCCACAAAAAAGAACACCTCTCTTCAACTAATAAGAACTCTCTTCTTTGACAAACTTTATGCACTCTATATTTTCTTGTGTGTCTCAACCAAATGAAGGCCATCACTATTTATACTAGAAGAAGTCTTCCTAGCAATGAATAGGAAGATAATGGAATAGTAAATAGTGAAGATAATGGCTTTAGGAATTACATATGTTACAAGGTATAATGGAGAAATAAAGAATGAAAATAAAAGGACACTTGAGCCACCAACGGCTTGGGAGTTGCTGCATGCACCAAGAAAATTGTAACATATATACTAACTCCATTTGGAGTAATGCTGAATAGTAATGCAGCAATAATTATTTTCAACGGCAACAATCAACTGCCAATTCATCCATCATTATGTAACATATATGAGAAGTGAACCAACGGCCATAAACCAACATCTATGTGGCCATGCAAAAAAAGTGAATTCTTAAATTATTAAAATTTCCCACTAACAATCCCCCACTCATTTTAATATTAGATAAGAGAGTCTATCAGTTGAAGGAAGACTACATACTATGCATAATGAAGGTGTGCTCTGCATTGAACCTCCACTTAGTGAAACAGTAACTTTTACTCCAGAGTCGTAGTGGTCTCAAACTTGAACTATGACTGCTTAAGGGAAATAAAATATCACTGCTCACACATAATAATCAAGGTGTTGACATGAGCTTTAAAGCCAGCACGTTATATGGCCATGTGCTATCCCGGATTCATGAGTGCTTTTGAGAATAAGCCCAATTCTCATAGGAAGCGACCTACTTTCACACTCACATATGTGAAATATGTCGAGAGTGCTCATGTAAGCTTAACACTCCACCCATACGGGCTACAAATATTCATTAAGTGTTTTATCAACTCAACCTTCACAAACTACATGAAACAATGCACTCACATCATAGGGAGGGAATAACAAGATAGTGCATTTTTCACAACAAGTCATCATATGATTAGTTTTTCCCTTTGAACCTGGTTATAGGATCTCTAGTCCCCAGGTTGGGTTTCCTCATATATGACTCAAGGATTTGTAGGCTTCAATCCCATCCCCCTCGATGTGCTCCAGACTTTTTCTCTTGTTAAGGCCTTAGTAAGAGGATCTGCAAGATTATCACAAGATTTGACATAATCAACATTGATGGTACCATTTGTCAAATACGATCTTACATTACTGTGTTTCTTCCTTATATGTCTGGATTTATTGTTGTAATAACAGTTTTGAACTCTACCAATCGCAGCAGTGCTATCACAATGAATTAAAATAGGAGGAATTGAATTTTCAAAATAAAGTATTTGAAACAATAACTCTCTTAACCAATTCGCTTCCTCACTAGCTGAAGCTAAAGCAATTTCAGCCTCCATGGTAGATTTAGCAATTATAGTTTGCTTTTTTGATCTCCAACAAATAGCATCACCACCTAAAGTAAAGACATAACTAGTGGTAGAATATGAATCACCTGATAAGGTGTTCCAATCTGCATCAGAAAAGCCTTCAAGTACATCAGGATATTTTTTATAGAACAAATCACAATTTTTTGTTTCAATTAAATATCTCATCACTCTTGTTACAGCCTGCCAATGTTCATTACCTGGCTTGCTTGTAAACCTGCCAAGTACTCCAACTGCATATGCAATATCAGGCATAGTGCAATCAGTCACATATCTCAAACTTCCGATTATGCTAGCAGACTCCTTTTGATTTGTTACATCATTTTCACTTTCAACAGGAAATAAGTGAACACTTGAATCAAAAGGAGTTACAACATGCTTGCAATCATGAAAGTTATAACAAAATTTTCTCAACATAATGTGACTGGTCAAGGAAATTTCCTTCACATGTTCTTGTTATTTTTATTCCAAGAATAAAATTTGCCTCACCAAGATCTTTCATATCAAAATGGCTTCTAAGAATTTTTTTTAGTTTCATCAATCACATTCATATTAGAGCCAAAGATCAATAAATCATCAACATATAGGTTAATAACCACATGTGAATTATTCCAAGACTTATGATATATGCACTTATCACACTCATTTATTTTAAAACCATTTCCAATCATGCAGGGATCAAATTTTTCATGCCATTGCTTTGGTGCCTGTTTCAAGCCATATAGGGATTTAGTAAGTTTACATACTTTGCTTTCTTGGTCTGCTTCATCAAAAGACTCGGGTTGTTCCATATAAATTTCCTCATTTAGGTCTCCATTTAAAAAAACAGTTTTTACATCCATTTGATGAATTTGTAAATAAAAAATTGCAGCCATAGCAATTAAAAAAAAGTCTTATGGATGTAATTCTTGTTACCGATGAAAAAGTATCAAAAAATTCTAGGCCTTCTAGTTGTTTAAAACCTTTTGCAACTAGTCTAGCCTTGTATTATCAATAGATCCATCCGATTTCAACTTTTTTCTTAAGACCCATTTGCAACCAATAGTTTTACAACCCGGTGGTAAATCAACTAATTTCCAAGTTTTATTAGAAATTAGTGATTCCATTTCATCATTTACAGCCTCTTTCCAAAATATAGAATCATGTGAAGATAATGTTTTTTTTCAAAGCGAGAGGGTCATCTCCAACATTAAACACATAAAAATCAGGACCAAAATCTTTTTCTACTCTAGTTCTTTTACTTCTTCTTAACTCAAAATCATCAATTTCTTTATTTTTTAAAGTAGAAGTAGAAGAACTAGGTAGTGACAAAATATTTTGTTCAATCCTTTCACCCCCACTATTTTTAGAATCAAAAGGGAATTTATTTTCATGAAAAATAGCATCACCCGATTTTATCACAATATTATCTTCAAGATTAAAAAATCTATAGGTTGTACTATTTGAAGCATAACCAAGAAAAACACAAGTAGTAACTTTCTTACCCAATTTTGTAATCTTGGGATCCATTAGCGTCACAAAAGCTAGACAACGGCCCCAAACTCTTAGATATCCCAAACTTGGCTTGTAACCTTTCCACAATTCAAAAGGTGTCAGTTTAGACTTTTTATGAGGCACACGATTCAACACATAACAAGCAGTTAAAATAGCTTCACCCCAAAAATTTAAAGGTGCATGTGACTCAATAAGCATGACATTAGTCAATTCAACCAAAGTTCTATTTTTCCTTTCCGCTACTCCATTAGATGAAGGAGAGCAAGGAGGAGTAGTTTCATGAATTATTCTCAATGATCTAACAAAAGAATTAAACTCATTTGACTCATATTCACGGCCTCTATCACTTCTAATTCTTTTTATTTTTCTTACAAACTGATTTTCAACCTCATGGAGATAAGGGAAATTTTCAAAAGCATCACTTTTGTTTTTCATCAAGTAAACATATGTAAACTTAGAAAAATTCATCAATGGAAGTGATAAAATATCTATTACCTCCACGAGTTAAAATTCAACCAAGTTCACAAATATCAGTATGAACTAATTCTAACAAATCAGTTTTTCTTTCAACTTGAAAATGAGGACTTTTAGTGATTTTGGCTTTACTGCAAGCCTCACACTTTTCAAAATTCTTTTTAATCATTGGGATTAATCCTAAACTACTCATGATTCCAACATAACGATCATTAATATGACACAAACGAGCATGCCAAAAATTAGTAGAAGAAAGCATATAAACAGAAGTAGAAGTTTTATTCACTTCTACATTCAATTTGAACATCCCATCACAAGCATACCCCTTTCCCACAAAAATATCCTTATTCACAATTACATATTGATCAGATTCAATAATTTGTTTAAAGCCTGCTTTATTAAGAAGAAAACTAGACATCAATTTTTTTCTCATGGAAGGAGTATAGAGTACAACTTTTAAAGTTAATACCCTTCCAGAAGTAAAACACAATTCGACATCTCCCGTTCCAAGAACTTGGGTTTTGTGAGAATCACAAAAGCATGATGGTTTTGCCTCAAAATGAGTATATTTTTAAACCAGTCTTTGTCATAACAGACATGATGGTTTGCACCAGAATCAGCCCACCATCCATCAACACTTTCAACCATGTTTATGTCGGTAATCACCGCCACAAAAGGTTCTTCGGTAACGTTTTCCTGGGGGTTAGAACCACGTTTTCAGAATCTGCAAAATCGAGCAATATGCCCACTCTTGCCACAAACAAAGCACAGCCCCTTTTCTTGAACTTGTTGATTTTGTGCTTGGTTATTTTCACCATTATTTTTCTTGGGAGGTCTACTATTATTTTTTTAAATTTTTTTCTTCTTAGGCTTCAAAGAAGTATTTTTGTGAGTTTCAAGAGTAGCATTATTTGAAGTAATTAAATTTACCTTCGTTGTGATGTTGCTCTCTTCTTTTTGTAAAAGTGCATCTTGGCCCCTTGCCTTTTCACCATCGTACTTTTCCACTTTCTCATGATGAGAAATAAGTTCATCATCATCCATGGAGGTGTCATCAACTTTATTAGGATTCTTCTCAGTTAACACATAAGAAACATTGAGAAGATTTAAGTAGAAAAGTACTTTACCCTTTCATCTTTTGAAATGGTTACCATTGAACCGAAATGGCTTGTTCAGGTCTCCCATCTTGACATCCGCGGTTTTTTCAATTGTAGTCATTATGATTCTCCTTAAAATTGTTAGTGAAAAATTACAAGATAATAAAATTGCAAGATTACAATTGAAAATAAAATGAAGAAACGAAAATCTCTTCAAGTTAAGGCGCGAATATTTCGCTCTCTTTAAGGAGATTCAAGCCCACTGTAACAAATGGTTTTCACCGGTCCAGCAGTAGTCCTCTTGACTTGTCCCCTCCAGGATACAATAGCTTTCACAAAGTATAACTCAACAACTTTGGACAAGAGTTGAGTCCAAAGCTCCACAAAAAAGAACACCTCCCTTCAACTAATAAGAACTCTCTTCTTTGACAAACTGTATGCACTCTATATTTTCTTGTGTGTCTCAACCAAATGAAGACCACCACTATTTATACTAGAAGAAGTCTTCCTAGCAATGAATAGGAAGATAATGGGGTAGTAAATAGTGAAGATAATGGCCTTAGGAGTTACATATATTACAAGGTATAATGGAAAAATAAAGAATGAAAATAAAAGGGACACTTAAGCCACCAACGGCTTGGGAGTTGCTGCATGCACCAAGAAAATTGTAACATATATACTAACTCCATTTGGAGTAATGCAGCAATAAGTATTTTCAACGGCAACAATCAACTGCCAATTCATCTAGCATTATGTAACACATAAACGAACATCTATGTGACCATGCAAAAAAAGTGAATTCTTAAATTATTAAAATGCCCCACTAACACTTTACACAAAGCATATGCATTGAAATATACTCCAATAAAAGAATACTTACTTTTTTCCTCTTTGCTATAAAAGAGTTTCATATAGTATTAAAAATACACAACATCAAATCAATTGGTCAAGTGAGACTTCAATTTGTGTGTGGATGCATTACAGTGTTAATCTTCTTTGACAAATAATCACATTTCACTATTATTTGGTGCAAATTTGGTCATTTATTGCCAAAGAATATTTGCCCTGTAAATCACTCATACAATAACAACCACTTCAAAGTTTGCAACAAAGGTAAAAGAAAAACTTTCGTTTAATTTTCTCGAAATACGCTATTATATGTCATTAAACACGTGCAGATCAACATAAATTAAAGGGCGGTCAGTTGAATATCCTTCGTCAAAATACAAATATGTAACATTCTGTTTTGAAATGAACTAATAAGAAAATAATGTCTTATTAAATGGGAAATTTCAAAATTTTGAAAAGGGCTTTTTAAAAGGCTAACGAAAAGAGTTTTCTGCTTCTTTTTTTCCAAAGCAAACAAGGGAGGAACTGTCCATCACATAGATTATCAAATTGAAATGCATCAACGACTAATTAAACCTTCATCTCATGACCATTACATTTCAAATACTCGATGAAATTTCTAATGTAGGAGTCCTGAAGCTTTCGATAACAAAAATAGCAACAGCCTTTCGTGTTCGAGCTCTAATTAGCTCTTCTCCTTCCTCTGAAACCATCGCTTCTCATAATGACATTGCTATTTCATTCACCCTAAACGATCCATCTTCTTTCCTCCTCTTCACTTCAATCGCCACGCCTTTCTCTACAAATAACCTCGCGTTCAATCCTTGATCGAAAATAAAAGGCAACAACACAAAATAAATTTTACTATTCTTTTTTACTTCATTAATAGAATCACTAGAATATGCGTAGTTTTGTTACATGTAGATAATTTTGGGGTTGGTAAGCAAATCTTAGCCTCGTAATCTTTCGTCTTTAACTAAGACCGCAACTTTGCGTCACAAAAGTGGCAAGGTCGCATTTACGCGTCTTGATCTAAATCTTCTTAAAAGTATCATCTTTGATTCAACAAACGAGTAGGCTCAAATTTAGGTGTGATACACAAGGAAAGGTCGCATTTACGCGTCTTGATATATAAGTGTATGTAGTAAAATTCAACAATTTAAGCGAGTCATAGGCAAATGATTTATCCAAGATTAATTTAAATCAAATATAAGTTGATAAAAGCGGTCGTGCTAGAATCACGGGATTCAGGGATGCCTCATACCTTTCTCTGGGTCAATAAAATTCCTTACTTGGTCTTCTTTTTTTCTTCAGAGACCAATAAAAGATACATTTCCTTTTGATTAGGGATTCAAAAGGTGACTTGGAACACCATAACTTAATTCTAAGTGATGACTCTATAAATAAAATAATCCTTATTCATTACCGTCATTTTAATTGAAAAAACCCTTCGATCCGTCTTCTTCAGTCGATGAAAAAATGATTATGACAAGTTATTTATCTATATAATTCCAGGTGATGTGGTACTCCCCATGACTAGAAAACTCATTTTTTTTCCCTTTTTCACTAATAGGTGACTTAAATTATTATGACATATAATTAATTATCTATATAATTCAAGGATGACTAGGAATATAATTTATTTTTCCCTTTTTGACTAATAGGCGACTTAAATGATTATCACTTATTTATCTATATAATTCAAGGTGACGTAGTACTCTCTATGACTAGAAAAATCATTTGTTTTTTTTCCTTTTTACTAATAGGTGATTTAAATGATTATGACAGATAATTTAATTTGTCTATATAATTCGAGGATGACTAGGAAAATCATTTTTTCTTTTTTCTTTTTCACTAATATGTGACTTAAATGATTATGACAGGTAATTTATCTACATATTTCGAAGTGACGTAGTTATGACTAGGAAAATCATTTATTCATTTTCCTTTTGACTAATAGGTGACTTAAATGATTATGAAAGATTTATCTATATAATTCGAGGATGACTAGGAAATCATTGATTTTTTCCATTTTGACTAATAGACGACTTAAATGATTATAGTAGATAGCTCAAGGAGACTGTCACTTGGAAAGTTATTTATCCATTTTCCTTTTAAAATTATGACTTAAGTGACTTAAATGATAATGACGTATAATTATCTTATATGTATATGATTTTTGACACAAGAGTAAGAGAGGTGATGTGATAATCTTTATGACTAGGAAAGTTATTTAATTTTTTTCCTTTTTAAAATTATAATTTGATTTAGTGACTTAAATAATAATGGCAGACCTACTTTGATATCTATATAAGTAACTAGAAGAAACACTCAATTCTCAAAACCATGGCAACATCCCAAACTTCTCCTCCCAAATATTTACAAGAGGATAGCCTAAGTGAAGAGTGTAAGAAATTGCTCTCTACCGTACCAAAAGAAAAGGAATGGATTGGATCATATATCTACAAATACCAAGGATTTTGGACATCACCAAGATTGATCCAAGGTGTTATTGCATGTCAACAACAATTTCAAACTCAAGACATTGATATCATTCTTGTTACAACTCCAAAATTAGGAACCACTTGGTTAAAATCACTTTTATTTACTCTAGTGAATCAATTGAAACATTCTGTTTTTGAACAAAATCATCCTTTACTTGTAAAAAATTCTCATGTTCTTGTTTCATTCTTGGAACATACACTCTATGTTGATGGTCGAGTCCCTGATTTTTCATCTTTCACTTCACCTAGACTTTTTGGCAATTCATGTGCCCTTTGCTTCATTGCCAAAATCTGTTCAAAATTCAGAAACCAAACTTGTTTACTTGTGTAGGAATCCTAGGGACACTTTTATTTCTATGTGGCATTTTTCAAACAATTTAAGACTTGATCACAAAGATACCAATTCCATTGAAGAAATGTTTGATCTTTTTTGCAAGGGGGTGAGCATGTACGGTCCATTTTGGGATCACGTGTTGAATTATTGGAAACAAAACATAGAAAATCCCAACAAAGTACTTTTCTTGATGTATGAAGAAATGAAAGAGAAGCCAAAAATTCAACTTAAACGATTGGCTGAATTCTTAGAATGTCAATTTTCTATAGTTTAAGAAAATTGTGGAGTTGTGGATGAAATATTAAAAATGTGCAGCTTTGAGAATTTAAGCAATTTGGAGGTGAATACAAATGAGAAGTTGTCAACTGGAGAGGGAAATAAAACGTTCTTTCGTAAAGGAGAAATTAGAGATTGGAAGAATTATTTACCGTGGAGATGAGTGAGAAACTCAATCGTATCACAGAGCAAAAGTTTCATGGATCTGGATTAAAGTTTTATATACTTGATTAGGCATTAATATGATGTAATGTCAGTCGAATGCAATTATTTATTTTGGAATTCAATGTTGGAGTAGTTCATTATCTAATTAGGATTGGTAAGGTAAGGCCTAGCCCCCTTGCTTGTACTTATCCCTATTTATAATTTTTATTTTAATAAAAGACCGCTAGACATTCTGAATAGTGGTAAAAAAATTCAAAAAAAAAAGTTTGTGTTTGAGAATAATTCAAATTGTTGCAAATTATGTAGTAAATTCATATTTCTTTATTTTGTCGCTGACTAGTAATGTTCTTATGTACTACAATGTGTCAATGAGGTTGCAGGCGGTCAGTTTTCTATTTTATTTTAAGACTAGAAAAATTACCTGTGCTTTACCTAAGTATATACATGTATACTATTTTAAAAAAGAATGAAAACACTATAGCAATAACTTCTTCAAAAAATTAAAATTAAAATTAACAACACATGCATTACTTTACCAATGAAAGATTTGAGGAATTAAAGGGATATACTGATTTGAGAAATTGTACAAATATACAAAGGATTGGAAAGGAAGAAGGAGAGAAAAATTAAAGGAAACAACAAATTTGGATTCTCTCTTAAGCAAGGATATGTCATGAAATTATTTTATTTCACCTTTTACATGAGATAGTAATTTCGGGATATGTCATAAAATTATTTTATCTCACCTTTTACATGGGATAGTAATCTCGTCATTTTAATATAAATGACGCAATAAAACAATTTCAAACTTAGCTAATATTTTAAACTAAACATGGAACAAATTTTTTAATCTCGAGCCACGTCACCAGGCCGAAGTTTCTCATATATATAGAGATTATATATTTTCAACCATCTCTAACACCTAAAATCATGTGAGAAAATTTAAAATGTAAAAACAACTAAAATAGAAATCCCTTTATGAAATATTATATTATGGAAAATAAAGAAACGTAGGGCAATTCTCCCTTGGCAAGAAATTAATTATGCAAACCATTGCTTTCTTGCCAAAGGAGAATAGCCTGCGATTCTTTCTCTCCAATTAATCTTCAATTCTTGAAATTTTCTCGAGATTTAGAAATAAGTCATTTTTTCTGGACGAACTAATAAAAAATTGGGATCACATGAGAATTAATTGAGATAGAGAGTATTAAATATTGATACGACTATCATCATTTATAAAAAAGAACTTTTTATTGATATGTGGAAATGAAGAAAGAAAAGGGATTTTTATATATAGTCACTTAGATTGGCATAATTCATTTGGATATGCTGAAGAAAAGGAGGACATTTATTGTGGCTACTCTTTGTTAAAG
>JAJONZ010006737.1:0-30836 GCA_029582445.1 Solanum paucissectum
AAAGAATTTAAGTTAAAGGAATAATCTGCCACGTGGCAGTCTCTCGAGGCACTAGCCAATTGATGCATGGCGGTGCAGAATCAATATATTGAGGCGGCAACAACTTTGCTCACGCGGCGGAAAAAGAAGGAATCCAATTCCTTTTGGTTTTGGATTTCTAGTTTAATTTGGACTCAATTATTTTATTTAGGGTTTTTTATAAATAATCCATAGAAATAATTATTTTAGGGGAATTGATAGGAAATACTTTTTAAGATTCTTTTCTTCGTCTTATTTGGGTTAGACTTTATTATTTTAGTGCTAGTTTTTCGCTTTGCAGATTAACTTGCAACTTTAGCAATTCTTAATTTCCTAAGTTGGTTTTGAACATTTTTACTTGGAAATTCAAGTTGAGATTCTTGGTTTCTTCTACTTATTACATAAGTTCATGATTTCTTCATCTAAAAGTATGAATTGTGTTCTTGCTATTATGGGTAACTAAATCCACAACTAGGGCTGTGGGAACCATGAGTGATTAACAACGTATGAATAGTAACTAAGTAATTCTTGAATAGTGTTATTGCATGCCTTGATAATTCTTTCGTTTAGAAGTCTTTTTAACGAGTGCACGTGTTAGAACTTTCCTTGTTGCTACTTGCCAGACCAAGGAGGTAGTTAATAAGAAAAGAATTATCAACAAAGATTTAGTGTGATACTATCTAATAGTCTAATGTCGATTGATGCGAGGGTGAAAACTAGGTCATACATCGATGTGATGTCTAATATGAGGTAAAGGTAACCGCTAGTAAGTTATACACACGTAGCCGGACCAAGGTGCGAGGTGAAATTCTCTAGTTACCGGACCAAGGAATTAGAGATACCTAACTTATCACTTTGCATGTAATACACTAGGAAAGGATTACTATTACTAGGATTACCGCGTTATGAGCTTATGGGGAACATGTACACCCTAGTTTCTCTCTCATCTTGATAACAACAAAAGTTTAAATCTTGCTTACTAATTGTTCACATACCTTTCAGAATTTGTTTAAAAAATCCCCCCTTTTAGTTATTTGTTTCGGAAATACATTGCCTAAATGAATATAATCGTGGGTTAAACTTAAGTCTAAACCATATTCCTCGTGGGATCGACCCCAACCTACAAGTTGGGTTCTTTACTTGATAACGATCGCCTACGCTTCTTTAGGGAGGTGTAATTTGAACTAATCAAATAGGCGTGTGATCCTACCAGTACACTATTGTTGTGTATTGATACCACACTTGCTCGTTCTTTGTTGAGTACAGGGTATCTTCAGGCGGCTATTGATACACCTCAGCTAGGAGATCAGTGATCGAGATCGAATTTCAAGGGTGAGCCAGTTCTTTCAGGCTGCCATGGAGTCCTTCCTAGTGTTTAGTCCATTTCCTTTGGACATAGACTATATAAATATTTCTTATGTTATATGGGGTTGTGCCCCTTTTTCTTAGACTTGTTGCACCTTAGATGTTTTGGTACGATGACTTTCAGTTCTAGGGGTTGAATTTCCACATTAGTTGTTTTGTTAGACCTCGGAGTTTATGGAAACTCCATCATTTGATTTAGTCATTTAAACTTGCTTCTGTATTTTTAAATGTCTATCTTTCGTATAAGTTGTTTAGTTGGGTTGTATTAATGATTCTCCCACCGGAGGGTTAGTGTGGGTGCCAATCACGATGGTCTGGGTTGTGACAGTGAGCTAGGTGAAAAATCGAAAAGCGCTCTAACTCTAGATTTTCTCCTCTTGGAACCTTGCTCTAATGACTTGGAGTGTTAATGAACGTAAAAGATCATCTAACACTATTTTAAACCTTAACCTAGATTAAAAAGTCTGGATTTAAGCTTAGAATGGGTGGGAAAAGTTTCATTCTTAAAAAGGTGACAAAAACCATTCACGGGATTATCTAAGGTTCGTGACTGTAGATCCCATTTTTGGAATTCAGCTAAATTTTAAGGCTCAACCTTCATTTTAGAGTTCCAATTTATAAACCGTAGAAGTTTCTACGAACCATAGAGGCAATCTGTAGAATTTATACAAAAAATTAGGCTAAAAAATCATTCTGCTGATCCAAACTATGGCCGGTAGAAATTCTTACGTCCCGTAGAATGGTTCCGTAGGAATTGGACCCCAAAATTTGACTTCTCTAAAGTTTTCTACGAATTGATAGTACGGGTTGCTGAATTTTCTACTGTCCGTAGAAGCAATTAGTAGGAATTGACTCAGGAAACTGTGATGTGACATTCTCTGATAAAATAGCCAAAACTTTTTGCTCTGAACTCAAAATGAGGCAAACTTGGAGGCGTTGGAAAGAGGACTCATAGAACTTCAATTGAATAGGTCATAGGTCACCTAATTAATTTTGTGTTGAGAGATATGGTTGTGTGAAGTTTAATTAAGTACAATCTTATGTCAAAACTTAATCGGTAAGGAAGCTTTCAAATAAATTATGTGCTAGGGGGTTCTTGTGACTTTAATTCATATCGAAAACCATTCCCACATTGAAGAATTGACCTTTACACCTATAATCAATATAAAAATAACCTGATACAACCTTACATGTATATTAAGAATTTTTCGGGCTTTAGCTTAGAAATTTTCTGGGTGTTAAACAAACTTTTGATGTAAAAATCCATAAATGATTAAAGGAAATTGACGGTTTAGGGTCACAAAGTTTTACCCAAATTGATGTGCGGGTCTCGCTTTTGTAAACCAGGTGTTGCTTAAGTGATCACCGCTAAAGCAAGCCTTCGCTCACTGAAGCTAACCCCGCTAAAGTTTGCCCTTCCCTTTAGAGATCATGCCTTGTCTTAAGTGAAGGTCACTTAAGCAGAAGGCCTATCACAAACGCGAAGGGTATGTAACTCATGGACCAAAAAAATCAGCCAACCCTTAAACATCAAAAGGACCATCAAGATTCATTCGGAATCTCGTACATACAAATACTATTTGAATATTGACTATATTTGACGTTTTGTATAAAATGGGATCGTCGAAACACAAATCTGAGTTCTATTCGGGGTCAATATCGGGAAGGGTAAAATAATCTTTACAAGAATTTCCAAAAATAACCGACCGGTCATTACAATTAGGTCTCACATACACACTGCGTCACTGCATTTGTTATTTTAGTCACAAATTATTTCCCATATCAAGTAGTATGGTGAAATTGTTGCTTCTGACTTAATTTGAAATGTAGGTGAGATGCATCCCATATTAAGAGTTTCGACCGCATCTGATTACCATACACCAACCTTTTTCTCCAACCATTCTTCCTCTTGTTGAAATTCAGTAAGCTAGTGATGCTAAGCCGCATGTGGACATGCGAAGACATTAACATCACTTTATGGAAACAAACTATTTGATCACTTTCAACTTTAAACCTTTTTACTTTGTTTCTGCTCGATCGCCTGTAAAATATGAAAATGTACCTTTCAAGGCTTAAACATCATAAATGCCTTCTTTTTTCTCTCTGAAATTATAATTGTTTAAGCTTAGAAACATACAAATAGGTAAAATATAAACTTATCAAAACATAAAAAACTTAAACTACTTCTTATCCTCACGGAATAAAAAACTTCAACATCATACAGACTCAGACGTCACACTTCTACCTAGCAAGAATTTGACTTGACACGAACGTTGAATCATAAAAGCGATAGTTTATCACATGACAACATTTAAGCTCAGTTATCATTCATATAATCTATGTATTATTTCATGAGAATTATTTGACAATCGTAATCACCTCTTCTATTTATATGTGCCAACTGACGAAAAGAGGATTCCCGAAACATATAGTATAAATGAAACTAGAGAATTTAAGATTCAAAATCAAACACTCACTCTCCGGAAGATGTCAACATGCACACACGTAGTATCATAATCTTGTCCATTATATATTTCTCAGCTAATTCATACATGCTCATTTTAAGGTCAATTGGGACTTCTGGGGTCCAAGAAATGAAATGGTGAAGACAAATAGTCACCACTCATGAAAAATGTCAACCAAATAGAAAACAACTATCAATACAAACTTGATGCATTAGACTCTATAGGAATGACAACAACTTAATGAAAACATTAAGACTCAATATCATGGATCATTTTAAAATTGAGTTAATTTATTTGGATAATATCAGTCACCTGTTATCAATCAAACTATCCATAGTATCTTACATTGACTTTGTCTATAGCAAATAATGAATTGGACAAGTCACCCGATTTGACAATTAAGACAACTATTGGGAAAGAACTATAGTATAAATTAAACCTAAAAGATATACTATAACGCATGAATATGAACAACCAAAAATAGATATACAGACCAACAGTTGTTCAAAATTAACCGTACATGGCCAAACGGGAAAATTATCACAACATAAATATTCCCATTCGGGTCAAATGAACATCATAAAAAAATATTTCAACAATCTTAAAACATTCACCGACATGTTTCAGTAAACTTGGGATATTTGTAAATCTCGAATTTTATATTCAATTTTGTGTATTATAACCGTCATGGTTCAGTTTTTACCTATTAATATATTATCATCTCCCTTGCCTTATTTTTGATTTCTTATCTGAATATTTGTGTCTTCCAATTAATAAATAAACACAAAAAATTATATTCCTAATACCGGGGATACATTTATTTTGTTCAATAGACTTCGAACATAGGAAGAATTTCTCTACTTCACGAAGGGAGAAAAAAATAAGAAAAATGGAACCAAAATATAAATGTGATGATCCAATTCTATGCTTTGGGAGTGCAAACATCAATCCTAAAAATTAAGCTAAAATAGAACTGTTGAAGTTTTTAACATACAAAAGCCACAAAATTAATGAATCTTGTATTATCACCATATTTAAAAACAATATATGCTTATTAAATAAGACAATTAATTATATTGTTTAATTCAATTTTAATATTAGATGTGTTACTAGTTTACACCAGAAAATTTAAAAATAAATTTTTACCCTATATGTAAATTGGTTTGTTAGATTTTGAAGTGTAAGAGGTCATTATAAAAATTTATACTAACGGCAACATTTCAATAATAATAGTAATAAATGAAAAATAAATAAATCAGTACCTAATAAACATTAAAATAATTGGCCATCGATTTATTAAGTGAATGAAACTACAAACTTTGAAACAAATCAAGGAATACGACAGAAGGACACTTCAAAGGAGGACGAAGGGAAACGTAATCGTAGAGTCCAATGACACAATTTAGAAATGAAAAATAGTAAACGACATAATTACTCCATTTTACCATATGTACATAGAAAATAGTACTAATTAAAAATACAGACATTGGTCCTTAGAATTTTTTGGTGTGGTTTGGATCTTGGACATTAATATTTTTAAAAAATGGATCATCCAATAATGTCATCACAACAACATTATTCCAGTTGAGTAACCCAGAAATAGTAGGACAATCTGGTAATTCAACAGAGGAATTTTGATTTTTATTCATTAACGTTGATACAACAATTGAAGGGATATCCATTAAGGTTACATTTGTTGTGTCATTGTATGAGACACGAGAGAATACATTGGAGGAGCCATCAGTAATAAAGGCATCGGAAAATAAATCATTGGTAAAGGCATCAGAGAATCCATCATTGGTGAAGAAATTAGAGAATCCATTATTGTTGACGGCATTGGAGGGGTTAGTCCAGGTGTTTTTCCGATAGCCATGTGTTGAGGCAATGGAGAAATAAATTGTGGAACCATTGGAGGAAACATTTGTGAAAATAATAGAGGAGAAGGATCCCTTGGTCCTTTGGAGTTGTTCCTACTGGGTACTATTGGTTCAACAATGGGTTGAGGGGTATTTGAAGTATAACCCTCTCCATCAGCCTCTTTTATCATTAGTTCACGTACCTGTTTTAGATTCTTCTTGATTACACAATGCAGGTCGTTGAGATCGAAAGGGTTCATGTCAACATAAACTTTTTTTCTCTCAAACACCCCATACATCTCCTTTGTCATTTCCTTGATCCTATTTTCCTTTCTTACCTTTTGAAGTTGTTCCTTCAACTTCTTGATCCTTTGCATGGTGAACTCTTCTCTTGTCACCATATTTTTAGATCTCTCCATTGTCAGCAACTCCTTAAACTTTATAAAAGTGTTGCGTACAACATCATTATTTGGAAATGTATATTGCTCATTTCTGTAAGGGTCGTATATGACTGTAACCACTTCCACATCACAAAGTGTTTTCAATTCATCAAATTTTTTCAAGAGCCCTTTCAGTCTTTTATTATATGAGATTTTTCTTTTACTATCATCTTCAATCAAAGCATAGTTCATTTTGTTTCTAGTCATGGCTAAAGGGAAGGAGAAATGTATTTGTTTTGATATGAGGGATAAAATGGCTTTGTTGTAGTAGCAATAGTAGTTGTGATTTTCTTGTCTAGGATTGACTCCTCTTTATAGAGAAAATTTTAATTATTTTTATTTTTAAACGTTAGAATTGGATATTTTTTTCTTTCTAGCAAGAACTATTTTGGAAAAATACTACATGAGAAGATATTAGATAAAAGTTATATAGAATCATCTTGAAATATATTTATTTATGACGCCGGTATTATGTTGAACAACTTATAAGGAAAAATATTCATGCGGTTTAAATTTAAGTAGTGTACATAGAAAATGGTCATAAAGTTATAGCAAACATTTTTGTTTACTCATTTCCTTCATCGAATTTTTTTTAAATAAAAAGTATATTTTGATTCAAGGATGTACATGATTAAATCTTGAAACAAGGGAACATTTATATATTGGTTAGTAATAGTGAAATATAAATTTTGACAGTATTTGAATAAGCTTAAAAACATTCAATTTGATGGTTAATTTAAAAAACACAAATATTTCTTAAATCTTAAATGGTGATGTATGTATGATTGAAGAAGTTACATCTCTTGTCGAAGCTCATTATTATTTTCTTTCATTTTGGATAAACAATATTTAGTTAAAAAATTATGTCGTATCAAATATATTTGAAACTAAATCTTGCTTAAATATGTTTTTGTTAATGTCTGATACTCACCAACCTGTCACTCGATTCACATTATTTCTATATTAGTTTTGAGATAAGTTAATCTGAAATAATTGCACAAAATACTTATCAAAATGATGTGTTTATAATACTGTTAAAATTAAAAGATATATTTTATTCATTTTAAGAAAAATACTCAAGATGAAGAGATATTATTTGAAGATGTCTTACTAAATTTTTAACAAATGAATATGTACATTTATTACCTTGATGAAATAATCTCCTTTTATGGTTAATAAGATAAAAATTAATCATATTGGGATCCACACACACACATATATATATATATATGATTCTTTCTAACTAATGTCTATCTCTTTATACAAGAGGGGAAGAAAGAACTTTAATTTTATTGAGTTTATGTCATGTTTATTTAAACCCGTTTAAATGTAATTATCCATCCTTTCATTTTTAAAAATACCCACGGTAAAATTCCCGAGTTTAAAATTGGGTCTATCTAGTCGAGTAAAGCTGGGATCGACCCGCCTTGGCGGAAAAAAATATTTCTCTTACATAGCATTATCCAGGAAAGGACTGTCTTGGACCACTATAGCAGTCCCTTGGCTGCTATATAGCTCTAGTGGTCCCTTGGCCATTATAGCATCAGCCTACAATGGCCCCAATATTTTTTACTCCATCTCTTCTTAGTCGATGTTTGATAAGAGTTGCCTCTTCCTAAAATGGTCATAGCATTATATTAAAGAGAAAACCATTGATAACAGAGAGACAAGGCTCTCAATACGCGCATTGCCAAACCTTAAATCTCCAAGAAGGGTTATGAGACAAGAATATATTCAATAACTGAAGATTCAATCACAAGGTAGCAAGAAATTCCTCTCTAGACAATAGCATCTTAAGAACTCACAAGCCAGATAAAACTGAATTTAAAAACACCTTAATAAGATCCTAAAAATAGGTATTGATTATTTCTAGAATTAAATAATAAAATCAAGAATAAATTAGTCTCATGACCCAAAAATTGAAGTGATTGCACTTGTCTATCCCACTACGACAAGTCAGCCTCAAACTTAAAAAATGCTAAGAAATGCGGAAAAGAAGACAAGAGAAATATAGGAGAAAAAAACTTAGTAATTCTAATATAACCCAAAACCTTGTTGTCACGTGTTCAATCAACTAATTAAGATAGAATTGAAAGATAATTAAAAGTTACAAAAGTCTTTATTTCTCAAATAAAATAAAGCATAAACATAAAGGAAGAAGAGGGCCCGCTAGGATGACAAGCAGCTACCTCTCAAAATCCTTGTTGAGCCACAGAGAATGGTGAACAAGAAGACTAATCACACTGAACTAGGCTCGGAACCTACATAAGTGTAGAAGGAAGGAGTGAGTACTGAACAACACGGTACTCAGCAAGCAACTACTAAATAAAGCAAAATTATTCTAGAACACGAGTACTCATTTCATCCAAATCGAAACTCCTCAAACTACAACTTACATAAATCAGTCAAACCTTACAATTTTACAATACAGAATTCCCAAGGCTTAACAATCACAGTCCAACAATCGCAGTTCAACAACCAATAAGTTTCAAGTATGCCAACCGTACCAAGTAGGTCATTCTCGAGTATCAAGTAGATCTATTACAAGTGTCCAATAGATCAAACTCTTGCCGGAACCATTTCTCTTCGGCTTTATATTATATCACTAGGTGGAACCATTTCACTTCGTTTTTTATCATATAACTTGCCAGAACCATCTTGCTTCGGTATAATATCAGTAGCCAGAACCAGTTCCCTAGGGCTTTATATCATATCACTAGCTGGAACCATTTCCCTTCCACTTTATATCATAGCTCTTGTCGAAACCATTTTTCGTCGGCATGATCATCACATGTCTCATCACGGTTTAAATAAATCAATGCAAATAAGAAATTTCACACCATAAGGAAGAGACAACAACTCAAACAATTCAAGTCCACAATAATGTTGTCAAAGCATTTCATTAATCAACACATTTAGGGTCCACAATAAGGCAATTCACAAAGAATTATGATCAACACGTTGCCTCTTTCATTAATCCAACTTTTATTCATTAAGATAAATCAAGTGAAATAATTGAACACATCACGTTATTCCCATTACTCCCCAACACACACAGTGAAGGGAAATAAACGATTCTACTAGTTTTAAAAGGTTTAGAAATCACTTGCCTCAATTCAATCAAAAGTTAATCCAAGACTTGATCTTTCCCTTTCCGAACAATGTGTAAAGACACATGATCTTATTTAATTAAGTAATCAAAAGAAGATTCCAGAACTAATAATAACACCTGAATCATTCACTTTGAGAAATAGGTCAAATCAACTGAAGAACCCAATTTCGAAAATGTTATTTGAAACCAAAATTATTTACTTGAATATGTTTTTCAAGACATTTGAAACTCATTGGTGAAAATCATTTTGAAAAAGGAGTGAAAATCAGTGCACAATCACCATTTTAGCTTAGAACTCAAATTCTTGAAAAACCTTGTCATTTGCCAATCAAAATCCTAACTGTCACCCAAGCCTACTACACCTTGAACGTGGCTGGAACTCGAGAACCATGATGATCCCCAAGAGAATCCTTGGCCTAGCTGGCTACTTACCTAAAGACTAAGTCAAGCAGAATTAAGCTTTAAAACAGAATTAAACTATTTAATCTCAAAGTACTCAACTTCCTCAAAATATTCTGAAAACAATAATAGCTAAAAAACAGTTTAACAAAGGAATACTGGAAACTTATTCAAAATTAACTATCTATGAAGCCTCTATTGTTTAATATGGATGTCAGGAAAAGACCCACAACACGTCAAGCAACTAACTAAAAGATAAAAGTTGAGTCCTCTAGAATGTAAAGAGGCTTACCAAAAAGTTAATTGGGAGTGCAAACTGGTCTCAACAAAGTGTCTGTTGATGATTTGAATACCTATATTTTCATCATAAATAGATGCAGGTCGAATGACATCAACACATTGATTGTACGAGTACGTAATATTGCCGACGTGAAATGACTGAATGAGAGGACTTCAATAAATATAAATATATACTAATTTTAAGGTAAATAAATAAATGAGTGAAATAATTTGAACTTTACAAATACTAACTCATCATTGAACTTAACATAATAAGTGATATGATAAAATACACTTTTATCTCTATTTAGGAGATTCTCTAACCAACAACAATCACTATGAGCAATGTGAGAATACAACGTCTTTTCCAAGCTACAAAAATTATCATGTATCTTATCAGGATAAAGAACATCTCAACTAAGTGGATCCACTAAACCCCTTATCGAAAGAAATATTAAGGAGTCATCTAAAAAGTGCAACTCATTACCCTTGTCGGTTACATCGTTTATGAGGAATGTGAGTTATCTAAAATTATCCCCATATCAGTGCTCAATAGTACTCCCAATAAATATATACTCATGCTCAAATGTGTAATATATACTCTTTCTCAATTTGAGAGAATTGCTCAAAATGTCCTCTTAAAAGAGTGTACTGCTATGGAATATCTCTAAACTCATTTACTAGTTAATAAATCAAAATTTCTCTTTTCCTGATATAAAAATGGATACATTGGGGAATACTTAGTTCTCTTATACTCTTACTCAAATTACTCTTTAAACTCTACTTAAAACTAGTCTTTACATTCTTAAAAATCAATTTAAGACAAAAAAAAGTTGTTTTAAAGGATTCACAAAGCTAACTCGGTAGTAAATCAATAATAACTCAGTAATAGGGTTCTTGCTAAAAAAATAGAAATAAACAATCAAGTCAAGAATCTCAATGCAAAATATAGAAACTCAAAAATCAAGAATAGAATTCAGAACTAAACAACGAAACTCATCTAAAGAATTATAAAAACTAAGGATGTAACCCTAGATAATTCTTTACTGATAGAAAGTAGTTGTATAGTGTAAGGGATGAACTCAGTCCAACAATATGATAGCCTCACATACCTAGAAGAACAAATTACGTGGTGAGATCCGTGAAAACTCGAAGAACGCTCGAACTCTAGCTTTTCTACTCTTGGAACCTTGCTCTAATGACTAGGAGTGTTAATAAACGTAAAAGATCATCTAACACTGATTTAAACCTTAACTTAGAGTAAAAAGTCAGGTTTTAGGCTTAGAATGGGTGGGAAAAGCTTGAAATACCCTTCATAAAAAGGTGACAAAAACCAATCACAGGGCCATCTACGGTTCGTGGTATGTTCGACGGACCATAAATCCCATTTTTGGAATTCAACTAAATTTTAAGGTTCAAATCCATAACCCGTAGAAATTTCTACGAACCGTAGAGGGAATCAGTAGAATTTATTATAAAATTTTAGGCTAAAAAATTCATTATACTGATCAAAACGACGGCCGGTAGAAGTTCCTACGGCCTATAGAATGGTTCTGTAGGAATTGCACCCAAAAATTTGATTTCGCTAATGTTTTCTACGAATTGATAGTACGGGTCATCAAATTTTGTACGGTCCGTAGAAGCAATTAGTAGGAATTGACTCAGGAAACTGTGATGTGACATGTTCTGATAAAATAGCCATAACTTTTTTCTCCAAACTCGAAATGAGGTAAACTTGGTGGCGTTGGAAAGGGGACTCATATAACTTCAATTGAATAGGTCATAGGTCACCTAATTCATTTTGAGCTGAGCGATATGGTTGTTTGAAGTTTAATTAAGTAGAATCTTATGTCAAAACTTAATCGGTTAGGAAGCTTTCAAATCAACTTTGTGCTAGGGGGTTCTTGTGACTTTAATTCATATCCACAACAGTTCCCACACTAAAGAATTTACCTTTACACCTATGATCAATAGAAAAATAACCTCATACAACCTTATATGTAAATTAATAATGGTTGGAGTTTTTGCTTTAAAATTTTATGGGTGTTACACACACTTTTGATGTTAAAATCCATAAATGATTAAAGGAAATTGAAGTTATAGGGTCACAAAGGCTTATCCAAATGGCTTAGCCCAAGAAATATTTTCAAAATTTGCCTCCAAGGATTTTACAAAGCTCAAAAATAGAAAATTGGGGTTAAACCCCGAAATGGTAGGCCAAAATTCCCTTTCAGATGTCTTAAGCATTCGCTTAAGCGAACCCCACTCAAAGTGGGAGTCCCACTTCTGTAAACCAGGCTCTACTTTAGTGATCACCGCTAAAGAAAGCCTTGGCTCACTTAAGCTAACCCCGGTAAATTTCGCCCTTCACTTTAGAGATCATGCATTGGCTTAAGTGCAGGTAGCTTAAGTAGAAGGCCTATCATAAACGCCAAGGGTATATAAATCAGGGACCAGAAAAATTAGTCAACTCTCAAAACATCAAAAGGACCATCAGGATTCGTTCGGAATACCGTACATACAAATCATATTTGAAAATTGACTATACTTGACGTTCCGTATAAATTGGAATTATTGAAACAGGAATCTGAGTTCGATTCAGGGCCAATATCGGGAGGGGTAAAATAAAAACTTTACAAAAATTTCCAAAAATAACCGACCGAGTCATTACAATTATGTCATGACCCAACCCAGCGGGCCGTGTGGGCACCTACTCTAACACCTAAGTAGGTGAACCCTTGATTCTTAAACAATTGAAAACATGGGGAAAATTAAGAAGACTGGAAATAAAAGGAATTACAAGAGGTTTTTTTTAATATAATAAAGAGTTTTCAACAGCCCAAAGTCAAATTTACAATTAATTAACACCTCGAAGGATCTAGTCTACACAGGTACAATAGCTTCCAAGATTACATAGTAATAACCAAATAACAAATGGCGTATATCCCACCACATGGAAGGAAAAATAGGAGCTGTTGGAGATTGTTTTCGTCTTCACCTATGAAATGTCACTGACCCTGCAACGAGACTATGCCAAAAAGACATAGCTAGAGTAGTATCGGTACAAACTACACGTACTGGTAGACATCATCGGTCAACTTGATACCCACCACATAATATAAAGAAATCAATTAGCAGGAAACATGTAATAAAATCATACACCCCTGAACCCTTGTACTCCTACCTTTACCTCTCACGAATACCTTAAACGTACTAACACTTGACTACAAAACCCCTCACGTAGTCCATCACCCTCATTTACTCCATTTCTTGATCATAACTTAACCGCTTTATCTCATAGAGGAGTTCTTGATTATAGCCACTACCAACCCAACCAACCACTCCTGACATACCCTCGCTTTTTCTTCATCAAAATTCAACTCTTAACTACACAGTATACCCTATACAAGCTCGCTAACAATTTCGAATATGAATCCCCTTCCCAAGGTAGAGTCTAACTACTATTTATATTATAAACACTACTCTACTCCTCATTATTTAAGAACACAGACATCCTCTCTAACCATATTACATTAGAACACATGAACCCTCGGTCTCCACTTACTAGACCATATACCGGTGGGCCCGCTCATTCGCAATGAATTCCAATGAATAGATATAAGCCTTTTAATTACAACACAGTAAACACACATATCTAAGATACATAGATCAATTATCATTTTAGGAGCAACATACAATTCCCCAATATCAGTGATAGGTAAACATGAATGTAACAATCACAAGTGGTCCACTCATGGGACCCACACCCAAACTGTTAGTGTGTCGGAACATGACACCTGATCCAATAGATATGTGTCGAAATGTGACACTTGTTCCAATATATGTGTCTGAACGTGACACCCGATCCAATAGATGTGTCGGAACGTGACACCCGATCCAGTCAGCACAAGCACAACCATAATCACACCCATAATGAATAGTTTATATAGTCACATAGTCATGTAACAGGTTCATGGCATGTAATTATTCATATTTTGTCATCTGATTAGGTTTGATTCATGTTTCCCTTTAATTTGATTCATATACACATACAATAGGGCCACTAACAAGCATATACAACACAAAACAAGCGATCGAGCCATAATCTAACCCTATTCCACAAGACAAGGCTTCCTTCTACGATGTCCATCTTATTCAAAAACTGATAGTATATATACAATAATCCTTTTTTTCATAGCCATAGGCCTACACATGAATTTTACCATCAATTAGTAATATACTACGCAGTTAAAACGGATTTAAGATTACTCAATCAATAAACCTATCCTACCTGGTCGCCAAGCAGTTGCAGGGGATTATGGCTCCAATCCTGGTTTTTGGACCTCGAGACAAAGGATTTGATCGAGAATCTGCACTCTATCATCATTCTTGCGCTAGAAATCTATTCCTCCTTCTTTCCCAAGCCTACAACAACCTTTTGAGGATTTCTGTGGTGATCCTCGCCTCTTTTTGGTGTTTTGGGAAAAAAAAGAATATAAGGCTTCGCGTCATTTAAGTTCTGCCCCGACCATCCTGCTCTGGTGCTTTGTGTCCCGCTGGAGCGCCTTGGCCCTAGCGGCATCTATCCCCCTCTAGGATGATGGGCCCAGTTCTCCTGACGTTTTTTCATTCCTAAATAATGACAGTTCGGATCGTTACAAATTAGGTCTCACACGCCGTTACTGCATCACTGCATTTGTGGTTCCAGTCATAAATATTTCCCATATCAAGTAGTATGGTGAAATTGTTGCATCTAACTTAATTTGAAATGTAGGTGAGATGCATCCCCATATTAAAAGATGCGATCGCATCTGTTTACCACACATCAACCTTTTTCTCCAACAATTCTTCCTCTAGTTGCAATTCAGTAACGTAGTGATACAGAGCCGTATGCGAACATGCGAAGACATCAACATTACTTTATGACAACATACTGTTTGATCACTTTCAGCTTTGAACCTTTTTACTTTGTTTCTACTCGATCGCCTGTAAATTTTGAAAACCTACTTTTCAAGGCTTAAACATCATAAATGCCTTATTTTTCTCTCTGAAAACACAACAGTCTAAGCTTAAAAACTTATAAGTAGGTAAAATACAAATTTGTCAAAACACAAAAAACTCAAACTACTTCTTATCCTCAAGGAATACAACACTTTAACATCATACAGACTCAGACTTCACTTTTCTACCTAGCAAGAATTCAACTTGACACGAACGAGGAATAATAGAAGCGACAGTTTATCCCATGACAACATTTAAGCTCAGTTATCATTCATACAATCTATGTATTATTTCAAGAAAACTATTTAACAATGGTAATCACCTCTTCTATTTATATGTGCCAACTCACGAAAAGAGGATCCAGAAACATAAAGTATAAATGGAACTAGAGAATTTAAGATTCAGAATCAAACACTCACTCTCAGGAAGATGTCAACATGCACACATGTAGTATCATAAGCTTGTCCATTATGTATTTTTCAGCTAAACCATACATACTCATTTTAAGGTCAATTAGAACTTCTGCGGTACGAGAAATGAAAAGGTGAAGACAAATAGTTAATAATAATGGAAAGTCTCAACCAAACAGAAAACAATTATCAATACCAACTTGACGCATTAGACTCTATAGAAATGACAACAACTTCATGAAAAGATTAACACTTAATATCATGGATTATTTTAAAATGACTTAATTTATATGGATTATATCAGTCACATGTTATCAACCAAACTATGCATAGTATCTTACATTGACTTTGTCTCTAGCAAATCATGAATTGGACAAGTCACCCGATTTGACAATAAAGACAACTATTGGGAAAGAATTATAGTTTAAATAAAACCTAAAAGATATACTCTAACGCATGAATATGCAGAACCAAAAATAGATATACAGACCAATAGTTGTTCAAAATTTACAGTACATGGCAAAACGGGAAAAATTATCACAACATAAACATGCCCATTCAGGTCAAATGAACATCATAAAAAAATATTTCAATAAGCTTAAAACATTCACCGACATGTTTCAGTAACCTTAGGATATTTGTAAATCTTGATTTTTATATTAAATTTTGTGTATTATTAACCGTCATGATTCAGTTTATACCTATTAATATATTATCATCTCCCTTGCCTTATTTTTTTATTTCTTATCTGAATATTTGTGTCTCCCAATTGATAAATAAACACAAAAAATTATAATCCTAATGCATAAGATAAATTTATTTTGTCCAATAGACTTCAAACATAGCAAGAATTTTTCTACTTCATGAATGGAGAAAAAAATGGAACCAAAATATAAATGTGATGATCCAATTCTATGTTTTGGGAGTGCAAACATGAATTCTAAAAATTAAGTTAAAATAGAACTGGTGAAGTTTTTCACATACAGAAGCCACATAATTAATGAATCTTGTACTATCACCATATTAAAAAAAAATATGAATATCAAATAAGACGATTAATTATATTATTTAATTCTATTTTAATATTTTATGTGTTACTACTTTACACAAGAAAGTTTAAAAATAAAATCTTACCCAATTTGTTAATTGGTTTGTCAGATTTTGAAGTTTAAGAGGTCATTTTAAAAAATTATACTAACAACAACATTTCAATAATAATAGTAATAAATGAAAAATAAATAAATCAGTATCTAATAAAAATTAAAATAATTGACTATCGATTTAATAAGTGAATGAAACTACAAACTTTGAAAAAAATCAAGCAATACGACAGAAGGACACTTCAAAGGAGGACGAAGGGAAATTTATTCGGAGAGTCCAATGAAACAATTTAGATATGAAAAATAGTAAACGACATAAATACTCCATTTGACCATATGTACATAGAAAATTGTAACACCCCAACAAAAATTTGAACTAAGACTCGAACCATTCTTTGTAGTGAGTGAAATTTTACCAAGGAATTTAAAATTTTCCTTAGTGTTAAGGTCACTAGATATAGCACTTTGAGTTCCAAAAAGAACTAAAGAGAGTTCATTCAAATCATTCCTAAGTTCCTTTAAGTTTTTGGTCAACTTCAAACGACAATAACTCCTTCTACAAGATGAAAAATGAAAGTTCTTTGAATTATCTTTCCAACGCCACCGAGTTTGGTGAATTTGGAGTTTTGATGAGTGATATATGCTCTTTTGAAGTCAGCCTGTCCATCTAAGGAATGTTACCCGAAAATAGTAAACGGTATTTTGATCTTTCCCTTACCCAATCATATTTAATTCATTTGAGTAAGGTTTTAGGGGTCTAATCTGATAAGGTTCAGTTTTATAATCCTAATATATGCCTAAGGTTTTAGTTTAGAGTTCAAGAAGGGAAAATAAGGGAAAAGAGGGGAAAATAGGAGAGGATCGAAGCGTTTGTTGAGGTTCTTGAGTTTTGTTACGGATTTTTTCCATGGGTTTGATCCCTAAGAGGTATGTAAGCTGCCATAGTGTTGGGTTTGTTCATCCACATGCCAATCATGTTAATTTCAACGTTAAGTTCATTCTAGAAAGTTGAATGATTGATGTACTAACACTTCCTATTGATTCTAACTACTCTAAATGACTTATAAACATCTAGAAATCATCCTGAAACATTAATCCTAACTTCGAATCCATAAATTCAATTCAAGAAAAGTTAAGAGACAAGTCTAGAAAGTTCATATATGGTGTTCATGTAGATATCTATACAGACCACAAAAGTTTGCAATATGTGTTTAAATAGAAGGATCAAAATCTTCTCCAAATAAGGTGGCTTGAGTTATTGAAGGACTATGACATGATTGTTATATATCATTCCGGCAAGGCGAATGTGGTGGTGGATACTCTTAGAGGATTTTCAATGGTTAGTGTTACTCATTTATATGATAGTAAGAAGGAATTGATTTGAGATGTTCATAGATTGGCCCGAATGGGTGTTCGATTGGTTAACTCCACCAAAGGTGGTGTTGTGGTTCAAAATGGTTCATAATCATCTTTTGTGGCGGAAGTGAAAGCCAAGCAAGGTCTTGATCCAACTTTGGTTGAATTGAAGGAAGCGGTTCTCAAAAATTCCGTTGAGGCTTTCCCTAAGGGGGAGATGGATTGCTTTGGTATCAAGGTCGTTTGTGTGTTCCCAATAATATAGATGACTTGAGAGAACATATCCTAAAAGAAGCCCATAGTTCTCGATATTCTAGTAACCCAAGATCCACCAAGATGTACCGCAACTTGTGTAAGGTCTATTGGTGGAATGGGATGAAGAAGGATATTAAGAAATTAGTGGCTAAGTGTCCTAATTGTCAAAAAGTGAAAGTTGACTATTTCCGATCGGACCTTGCCAATTCATTTTCTATCCCTATATTAGAATTTGCCTGACTTGTCATTAGAGTGTTCTTTCAGACATTGAGAGGAAGGGACCCGCGGACACACTATGAGAGCTAGATTTAGCTTTGGATCGATCAATTTCCCCAACCCCATCATCAAATATGGTTGAGCGCACCTTTTGGGGATATCGATAAAGAATGCCTTCATTTGGCGAACGGCTAGACACTTCTATAGTGGGATCTCTTGAACCTATAAAACTCATGAAAGTGGGTGAACCCCTTGCCCCTTCTTATTTCTATTTGTGACGTCGAGTGCTTAAGTAAGATCAGTAGTCTGGAAGGTCCTTGGACGCTGACCCTTAGTAGTATACTTTACTCGGACCTCTACTAGGGCTAGAGCTAGCTAGAAAAAGAAGGCGAAAATAGGCAATTCGAATCCTCCTCTTTCTTCTTCTTCTTCTTCACATGAAATTGAACCTAAAGAATTCCTTGTAGGTTCAGCTTACCAATCGCTCTATTTTCTATTTCCTACCTACAACTAACGACTTACTTTACTTTCTTTGAGCGACTGACCTGGAACAGGCCTAAAGTGCGCAACTTATCCTTCTCTTCTTCATTTCGTGGATATTGGACCTGAAAACATTGAAAGTGAGAAAAGAAGTGTCGTAGCATTAAAAATCGGGAGGTTTGTCTCAAGATATCAGTATTCCTACTTGGAAGTGGGAAGATTTTAATATGGACTTCATTGTTATTTTACTCCGCACGCGGCAACAACATGACTCAATATGGGTTATAGTAGACCATATGATGAAATCGGCTAATTTCATTCCCGTCTAGGTTTCTTATTCGACGGAGGACTATGCTAAGGTGTACTTGAGAGAAATAGTTAGGTTGCATGGAGTAACCTTGTCCTTTATCTCCGATTGTGGTACCCAATTCACTTTTTAGTTTTGTAAATCTTTCCAAAAATGGTTTGGTACTTGTGCCAAGCTTAGTACGGCCTTTTATCAGCAAATTGACGGGCAAGCGGAGCGTACTATCCAAACTTTGGAAAATATGTTGAGAGCATGTGCAATTGACTTCAAGGGTAATTGGGATGATCATTTGCCTTTGATTAAATTTGTGTACTCAAGTATTAGTAAGTCTCCATTTGAGGCTTTATATGGTAGGAGGTGTAGATCTTCTATAGGTTTGTTTGAAGTGGGTGAAGTTGCTTTGATAGGTCCCGAGTTGGTATATGAGACTATGAAGAAAGTTCAGATTATTAGAGAAAGGTTGAAAACGTCTCAAAGTCATCAAAAGTTCTATGCCTATGTTAGAAGAAGAGATCTTGAGTTTGATGTTAATGATTGGGTCTAATTGAAACTTTCACCCATGAAGGGTGTAATGGGATTCGGATAGAAAGGGAAACTTAGTCCCCGTTATGTGGGCCCATTTCAGATTTGGAGGCTTATTGGTAAGGTTTCTTATGAACTTGAATTGCCTAATGACCTAGCATCGGTGCATCCTATTTTCCATGTCTCCTTGTTGAAGAAATGGGTTGGAGATCCGACATCTATAGTTCCCTTGGAAGGTTTGGGAGTTAAGAAGAATCTTTCTTATTAAAAAGTTATGGTTGAGATTTTGAACCGGCAAATTCGGAAGTTGAGAAACAATTAGATCGCTTTCATAAAGGTTCTTTAGAGGAATCAGTTAGTAGAGGGTTCTACTTGGGAGGCCGAGGCAGACATGATGTCCCGTTATCCTCATCTCTTTCCCTCCGTTCCTACTCTAGATTGAGCTATTTAGTTTCTCATGGTTTACTCTTGTGATGTCACGTGTCTTCGAAATTCCCATGATTCCTCATTTATGCATGTTCATGAAAAACTTGAATTTTTGAGAAAATGAGCTAGCTTGATTGATTTTGTTCATTATTATGTGCATTTGAGTATGAATTTCATATAGACCATATGAAATTATGTTTTGAACATTTTTTAGCGTGGAGTTGAAGTTTGCTCCTCGGGTATGTGCATTTATATGATTGCATTCTGGTTGGGCTGCTAGGTCTAGTTCCTACCCTCCTTATGATGTTTTGAATCCCATTCGAGGACAAATGTTTTCAAGGAAGACATATTATAACACCTCGAATTAGAGAAATTCAAGAAAAGGGTCAAATGGGAAAGTCAAGAACCAAAAAGTAGACCATGGAACCCTCCACGGAGCCCTAGATATGCCGTGTAGGGGACCATGGTTCGTTTAGGGGCTCGTGTAGGTTTTCCATAACCTGCCCCAGGTAGGCTTCACCTAGACTGACACCCAGACGGTCTGTGGTGTCTTGGACGGTCCGTTTGGTGGATCGTACAACTAACCCAATCTGTGAGGTCTCACCCCAAGTCACTGTTCAGGACCGAAGCTTCACACAGACCGTGAAGTTGTATGTGAGGGGGTTAAGCAAACTTTGATTTTTTGGGTCAACTTCAAACGATCATATCTTTCAGCACATAATTAATTACGTGACCCATGACATATCAAATAAAAGATATTTGAATCTTCTTTCAAACGCCACTGAGTTTTCCAAATTCCAAGCTCGGAGTAAAACGTTATGCCCATATTAGTGAAGCCCAGTCAGGTAGGGCATCTTCACGACCATCTGGATGGGACGTGATCCTCTAGATGACCCGTGAAGCCCTTCTAGAGAGTCATTTCGGCAGTTTTAAGTCAGGGTCATTTCAGTCTTTTTTCAATTGGTTTAACTCAATACTATGTTGTTTTACCTTTTACCCTAGGCCCAATATAATGATTTTAAACCGCCAAATCACCCAATAAATGTCATTCTCTTAAATTTCGAGAAGTTGATCAAGTTCATCTTCCCCAAATATTTTTCTCTTTAAGGAAAAAAAAGAAGTCAAGTTAAGGTTTGAAGATCAAGTCTCCAAATTCATCAACTACTTAAAGGCTTTGAATCCCAAGGTATGATAGTGTTCACCTATGGAGCTCTTTCCTCCATAGGGTTCTTAAATTCTCCAATTTACATGTTAGAAATCTCTAATTGAAGTTAGGTTTTTCTTTCATATTATGGGTTCCTTTCAATGTTTATCCAGTTGACTATTTTATGAACTATTATGCATGAATGGAGATAATTCCATATATTTAAGTTGAATTCTCATGAACCCATGCATAATTCATGTTTATGATGATATAATTCGGGTTTTGAACTATGAAAGATGAGTTTATGAAGATATGCATGTTCTTTATGAAATTGATGAAAATGATTTAAGATTTTCTTTGAGAGTGAAGCATAAATGTTGTTGTTGTTGTGAAAGAATTCTGCACATACTACTGAATGAATGAATGTGAAAGGATTTTCTCACATAAAGGATTCTTAGGGTTGAAAGGTTTTCTCAACTAAACTTTGAACAAGATTTAGGACCTATTCTAATGAAACCTAGCTGGGATTGGCTACTTGATGTGCCTTCCATGGATGATAAGGCAATCAATGATTACTCATGCCTCTTATTGATAAGACCAGTTAAGAAAATGACTATTTTGTGGGATTTAAGCTTAGAACCGAGAGGATATTCATATGGAAGCTCTCCTGTAGCTTGAAGTCGGGTTTCTAGTAGCAATCTTCTTATCCCATACCTATGTGCCCTATAGGATGATTGTCTTATATAAAAAATAGCTAGTGGATCTACGTAAGCTAGAAGTTATGGTCCTTATTGTAACACCTCGCTCGTAGAAAGAGCTAAATTTTGAAAGAACAAATTTGGAAAGAGCCAAATTGAGAATTTGGCAAGTTATGCCTAAGTTGTGAGTTTTAGGTCAAATTCAAATGACCATAACTTTCAGTATAGGATGAGTTAGGTGGCCCATAGAATATCAAATTAAAGGTCTTGGAATCCTCTTTCAACGCCACCGAGTTTGCTAAATTTTGAGTTTGGATGAGGGAGATATGCTTGTTTAAAGTTAGCATGTCCGGTTAAGAAAAGTTACCCGAATTAATGAGGGGTATTTTGGTCTTTTTCTTACCCCATCAACTTAAAACGTTTTTTTGTACTATTTTGGGGTCAAATCTGATTTGGAGAAATTTTTCAAATCCTAAATAACGCTTAGGGTTTAGAGAGGAGTTCAAGAAGAGGAGAAGAGGAGAAAAGGGAAAACGGTCAAGATTCTTGCAATTTTCGAAGGGTTTTCACCAAGGATTCGATCCCAAGAGGTATGTAAGTTTTCATAGTGTTGGGTTCATTCACCCAAACTCCAATCATGATTTACATATTCGAATTTCATCCATAAGATTGAGTATATTTGAGTTCTTGATGAATTCTTGATGAGTTTCTTGAAGTGTTGTTATTTGTTCTTGATTTTTGATGTTTGGTTCCATTCTTGAGGAGAGGATCTTGTTAATAAGCATTATTCTTGAGTGTTTTCGAATAGATTTTCATGTAATTAAGATAGTGCTGGTCTAGCCTTGAAGTTTTTCGAATTCTGGCCATTATATTCACCTCTCTATCTGGGTGCAGGTGCCCTAGCAGATGATGGAGCAGGTCCCTTTTGCCTTTGTTGAAAGGACGGACGGTTCGCATTACCTTTCTGCTGCCCGGACTCATTACCGGTCTTAGCTTTCTTATTTCTGAACTCTTCCCTGTCCCTCAGCTTCTCTTCCTCAACCTGCTGTACATAGACCATCAAAATTGATATGTCCATGTCCCCGATAAGCATTGTAGCCCAACCTTCCTTACTCGACAGATGAGACAGTCCAGTAACAAACAAGCTCATTCTACTCCTCATGTCCGCAACCATTTCCGGAACATAACGGGAAAGTTGAGTGAACTTCAACCCATACTCCTGAACACTCAAAGAATCCTGCTTAAATGTGAGAAACTCACGTACCTTGGCCTCTTTCAATTCTCAAGGAAAGAAACGTCCCAAGAAAGCTTCCTCAAAATAGGCCCAACTCGCACGTGGTGCATTCTCCGCTCTGCCCCCTTTCCACTGGTCGAACCAAGTTCTAGCAACATCCTTCAATTGATACGCAGCTAGTTCAACCCGCTCAGTATCTGCTACATGCATCACATCAAATATCTTCTTCAGCTCCAGAATGAAGTTCTCTAGATCCTCAGTAGTGCTCGAACCCATGAAACTCAGAGGATTCATCCCCAAGAACTCATGAATCCTTGAAGTGTCAGCTCCTTCATGTCGAGCTCCCCTTTGCAGACCAATCTGATTAGTTACAGCTTGACTCAGTATCCTAATTGCTTCTCTAAACTCAGCATTAGAAACTTCCCCTTGATGTTGCACTCCAGGTGCATAAGGTAACTCTTGCTACTCAACATAACGTCTAGGAAGACACCCTCTGCCAACTCTTCATGGAGGCATGACTATCTGAAACACGCGCAAGCACGAATTAGAAAGAAACTTTTTTGAGATAAACTCTAACGCACGAGATGAGTGTGAAAGAAATGAGAAATCTTCCTAAGTGTCGTAGCCTCCCAATTATAGATGTGGCGCGCTTCACACCGATAACTAGGACTCTATAGACACGGCTTCATAGACTCCCTAGGACTCTTGAACTCTGTGCTCTGATACCAAGTTTGTCACCCCCCGAGCCTACACCCTGGACGTGGCCGGCACTCGAAGACCATTGCTGGCCCCCACATAACACGACTTACAAGACTCCGAAAAGCCTCATACAAGCCTCATAGTCTAGCCTAGTCACAAATACTCAACAATTTACTATCAAAAGCATGTACCCGATAATTTAGTCTATCCCGTATTCCTGTCACATCCCAAGAATCCCATCTCTCTATCTCGTTTTCTTATATTTTTGTTATTATTTTGTTATTAGCATAATACAAACCCCCATTGATAATTGACACTTGTGTCACCCCTTTTAGATTTAGTATGTTTATATTCGATAATGTCTATAGCTATGACTAATTAGAACATAATTTTATTTTTCTATAAATTCTCAAAACCACTCCCTTGGGACTCGACCCCAACCCTTGGTTAGGTTACTTTACTATTGTACGATCGTAGACACTTGAATTGGAATTTGTGTCTTGATTACGCAAACATCAGTGACCACCTTGTGAGAGTGTGAACCTTGCTTGGCACCGTTTGAGCCTATCCTTTTCTTTGAATGAAACTTGAACCCAATTGACCCTTTTTTTCCGACCTAAAATCTTCATGGAGCATTGGCTATTTTGAATAGCCAACTTAGGGAAAAAGCCTAAGTTGGGGGTGTGGTGAAAAGGAGGAAATCAAGAAGTTTGTGAAATGCGCCCTTGAAGGAGCTTGTTGAAAAACATAGAACCCCTTCGTGTAAAAAAAAGAGAAGAGAGAAAAGTGAAAGAAGAAAAAGATCGAAAAAAGAAAAGAATTGTTGAAATAAAGTGTGTGCAATAAGCAAAAAGGAATGGGGCATCCAATGAATCACGCTGAAAAATACATAGGGTGGATTTTGAACATAGAAAAGAGTGGAAGAAAGGGAAAAAGAATGAAATGCACGTCATGTTTCATGAAGGTAGAAGTCAGTAATTAGCCAAAAATGATCATACCTTTACCCTCAGTCCCGTTACAAGCCTGAAAGACATTTGTGATCTTGAGTGAGCTTATGAGCATGTTGATGGGAAAATACAGGCAAGCCTATGGGGGAAAATCATGTATGTGTTTATCGTTGAGAGAGTGAGAGTTATTTGTGATTTCTACATTCTGAAAACTTAATTATCTTTGTGTGAGTATGGAATCATTCTTGTTGTGAGGGCATTCAAATGCTTTCATTGAGCTTGAACTTGCATTTGAAGATAGCATTCTGAACTTGAATTCTATTTGATGATGGCTAGTCACAGTTGAAACTTGGAGTGCACAATTGAACATTGCATAATTAGATTGAACCTCATGTGCATTCATGTTGAGTTTTAAGTAGCACTACTTGTAGACATCCCTGTTGAACTTATTATTCTTGTGTTTTACTTGAGGATAATAAAAAGTTTAAGTTGCGGTGTTGATGAGTCGGGGATTTTGACTCATTTGGGGCTTTATTTTTGCAGTGTTATTGTCCTCAATACCTAATTTATGCTCTAAACTGATGTTAAAGTGTTCATTTGCAGTAATGAAGGCAAAACAGAAAGGCAAGGATATTACCGAGCAAAAAAAAGCGAAAAAAACCTGAAGAAGTTGAAGAAAGACAATCCTGGTGATCACCAAGACAACTCGGTGAACCACTGAGTGGTTCTTCAGCTCGCCAAATGTTACAGTGTGCCAGCCCTGTGGAAAAGCCAACTTGGCGATTGAAATGGCATCTCGGTGAACCGCCGAATGGATCGGAGACAAGGATCCTGATCGCCTAAAGTTACAGAAGTCCAATGGTGAAGAGGACAGTCGTGATGGCGATGGACATGAATACTTGGTGCATCGCCAACCTGGTCGGCGATGCTAGACTAATACCGCCAATCAGTCCAAAAGATGAAAATTTAGAATAATATAAATATTATTTTTAAAAGAGTTTTGAGGTGGTATTTGAGTTCTTGGAGTTCCAAAAGTTGAGACACATTCTAACTCTAGGGTTTTAATCCAAACACTTTTCTTAGTAATTTTTTAGTAGAATTTTGAATTGGGTTTTGATTTTAAGTTGATTCCAAGCATTGGAAGAATGGAATTTGTTACCCAGCTGATGGACAATCTAGTTGGTTATACTTTCTTACTTTTTATGATGTGTGGCTAAAACCCCCATTCTTGGGGGTGAGATTATGTGATTAATTACTCTAATTAGCTTATGGGTGCTTTGATTTACTTATTTCAATAATTATTTGATGTCGGTTTGATTAATAGTTGTCTTTTAATCCTTGAATTATAGTTGCTAATGCAATTCTAATTTAGTATTCTAGGCTTTCTTGAGAAAGAGGTTTTATAATTAAGGCTATCAATTAATAATTTTAGTGATTGGGTTATCGTTGATTCAGCTCGAGAGAGGGAATCTAAATTCGATCCTACCAATCTAGCTCGAGAGAGTTGATTAATTAACGTATTGGGCTGATCATAGTGTTATGTTGGTCGAGGTTCGAGAGAACTCACCTGAATCGTGTTAGTTGATGGAGAGATGATTATCATAGTCAAAGCCTAGCCTACCCACTAAGATTAAACGTTTGTTAGTAAATTAGTATCACTCATATAGCAAAATTAGCAATTAATCTATCACATCCCCGAGAGTCCCTCTCTACTTGATGACTACCCTATTTTTGTAGTTGTTAATTGCCACTCTAAACCCCTGATTTGACACTAGTTGTCAATCCCCATTAATTTACTTTAATAATTTCAACAATGTTTACTTCTACAAATGACTAGACCACACTTTTTACTTCATAATTGAATTTCATTCCGTATCACGCCCTGTGGGATCAACCCCAACTCTTCGTTGGGTTTACAGTTCATTGTGACCGCCTACACTTAGAATTGGATGAAGTGTATTTGAGTGTTATCAATAAACAACATGTCCTTGTTGAATGGACATGTTACACTCAAACTAAATGATCTTGGGGTAAAATTTAGGGTGCCTATTTTTTGCTTGTTGATTGTGATAGGTTTGTTGGTTTACTCTAGGAATTGAAAGGGTGTTTTTCCTCTATGTGGAAATGTATACTACTCATTTGCATCACCATGTCATCCTAAATGCGTAACATTTACAATTGGGAACTAGGATAAAACGTGTACAATATGGGATATTAAAACTACTTTGAACGGTAACATTGGAGCTATTTGGTCAATTTGCTACATGTCTGATGTTAGATTTATGGGTATGGTAGAGTTTATAGAATTTGTCAACATTTTTTATGTAAAAATGTAGATATGAGGTGGAGTAAGAAATTAATTTTTTCGGTGAGATATTATGAGTGTCTTTTAGTCCTTATATAGAGTCCTTTATCATTGGTGTGTGGAATCGCACCTTTAGTAGTCTCCTTGAGTTTGGGCGATGGCATAACTATTCATACCTTAATGCAATAATATGAGCACTCTGAGTGTAGAAATGGATTATATTTAGGTTCATATTTATTCATCGTGCTATTTGTAAGTTAGACAATCTCTGTCATTTTAAGGATAAAACTGAGTGTGGTCTCCTTCATAGCACCAGCCACATATTTTGAAAAGGATTAGTATATAAAATCTTACTTGGCACAAAAAGGTGTGGCCTAGTGGTCAATTAAGTGGTTGAGAATCCAAGGACTCATGTTCAAAACTCAGCGGAGACAAATAACACTAGGTGATTCTTCCCAACTATCCTAGCCTTTGTGGACAAACTTATCTGTTACCAATTTCTATGGGAGGCAGTAGGTCTCCTATTAACTTAGTTGAGATGCACGAAAGCTGGTCCGAACACAACGGTCATAAAAAGTAGAAGTCAACTTGGGAAAGGGTTGTAATGTAGTATCCTTGTCGAAAAGGAGTCTACTGTAGTATCTATAAATAGGATCTCAATATTATAATGTAGATACACAATTTAATAATATTTTCTCCAATATTTCTCACATTCTATTGGATCTTCTACGATCCTGGAGAGAATCAAATAGCCTCCGTTGCTGGCAGGCAGTTATAACTAATATATGTCGCCCATCTTTCCAATGGTTATATTAACAAAAGTAGAGCCAATGATTTATGCATGAACCCCGTATTCAGGGGAAGCAAACTTATCCAGATAGATCATCGTGCGTCAATTTCTGGCAACTTTCTAACGTATGGTGCTTGTTATATCATGATTTCAGATGGAATGCAAGATATGTTACATAAAAATTCTCTCACCGCCAATTGAGAAATTTGGTAAGGGCATCTTCTTTGGATGATGTATACCTGATGTCTATTTTTTGTATTCATTGGTCATTTCTGACATGCGCAAAAACTAAATTTGTCAATTTATCAAAGCATGTAGGGTCACTCAAGAAACATCCAGAAATCCCTTAAGAGGTATTTATGAAGACTCGAGTAAGCACTCTTTTTATGATAGATAAGTTTCTTGTGGTTGGTGGATTGCAAGGAAACAAATCGTCTAGTATTAAGATAAAACAGAAGTTTGCTTTTGTTCTCGGCTGATGTGTAACAATAATACCATTGCCACTACTATTGTAATTAACAACATTGTAGTGGTGACTTGCATTTTATAACTTTAAATAATGATTTTGGTATTAGAGAATTCAATTTGGAGAAATTTCAACTATACAATGATTCCATCCTAGATTTAGAGATAGCCATCGAGTGATAAATGATTCACTAGCCAGGGAAAATTCAAATTTCTCCAAATTGAAATCTCTAACTCCAGAATTATAATTTGAAGCTATAAAATAAAGTTCACCAGAGGCAGTTATGTAAATCACAATGGCAGTGGTAATGGCATCATTGGCCTATGTCGCCGTGAACAAAATAAAACTTCAGGCTTATCTAAATACTTGACGTTGAGTTCTCATTGCGATCCACCAATAATAAGCAACTTATCTTTCAAAGCAAGAGTACTTACTCGTGTATCTGTAAATCCATCTCAAAGGCTTTTAGCAATTTCGTTGTGTGGCGCTACATGCCCTGATAAATTGGGTATATCAATTTTCTCACATGTCAATGATGACCAATGAATGAAATAAAAATGAGACATCATGTACACATCATGCTTAGAAGGTGCCCAAACTAAATTCCTTAGCTGGGGGTGAGAGGACGTTGACGTAATAGATCTTGCATTCCATATGAAATCATATTATAAATTGTCTTTCTTTTTGGTTTTGCACTCCCTTTATTACGTCTCACAAGATTGAGGAATATTTTCATAGTTCTGATAGTGTTATAGTCTTATTTGCCTAGTTGTCTCCCTTGTTATGGTAACCCTTTCCCTGGGGATCCATTGAACATCTTTTCCCTTCCTTACCTTAAGAGCCAAAATATCTTGCATTTTTTATTCTTGTAATCATACTCATCTACATACGAATAAAAACCCCCTAAGTCTACACCTAGGAACTCATCTACATCCAAATCAAAGTCATCCAATTATATTCCTAGTAATTCATCTACATCTGAATCAAAGCCACATAAGTCTACGCCTTGGAACTCATCAATAAAATCATCTAGTTGTTTCATTTCATATTTATGTGCTACATAATCAACATCATATTCTTGTTGATGGGACGTGTTAAAATCCAGCTAACTGATCTTTGGGCAAAAATTTAGGGTTCTTGTTTTTTGCCTGATGATCATGATAAGTTTTTTGGTTGACTTCAGGAATGGAGAGGTTGTTTCTCCTTTGGTTGGACATATGGACTACTCCTTGAATATTAGGTCTAGACACCATCTCTTTGTTGAAATTAAGAGTCGGAGGATTGGAGGAACCTTGACCGGAAAACCTTTGTCGGAACCTAGAACGGCCATGTCCATCTGACCTTGAATGTGAAAAGTCACCATCACCGGGTTTCGCCCTCTTTGTCTCCCTAGACCTTTCCTTAAGTTTTTCCTCTTCAATTTGTTGAGCATGAATCATTAGGCAAGAAATGTCTATTTCCTTGATGAGCATGGCGATATGACATTCTTTAACCAGCATCTCGGATACTCCCGAAACAAACATGCTCATCGTTGCCCTAGGATCGACAACCATAGTAGGAGCATATCTAGACAATTGTGTGAACTTCAAGGCATACTCCTTCACACTCATATTTTCTTGATGAAGTTTGATGAATTCAAGTATCCTCCCTCATCTCTAGGGGAAAGACCTATCAAGGAAAGCAACCTTAAAATTCTCTCAATAAAGAGGACCTGCATCAACCGCCCTCTCTTCCTTCAATAGGTTGAAACAAACTTGAGAAACACCCTTAAGTTAATAAGCAATGAATTCCGCCTTTTGATCATCAAAATCTTGTTTACGTCATCGAAGAAATCTAGAGGATCTTCCTCAACCCTAGAACCATGAAACTCTGGGGGATTCATCCTAGTGAAGTTTATCACTCTAGTTGTTGTCGTACCCACATATGGATTTTCAGGGACCACAACATCCCTATTGGTTAATACTGAAAAACCAGCACGAAACTCCGCATTAGTCACTTGTTCTTCGAAAGGGTCAACAGGAACTTTTAAAGCTTCTTGAGGAGCTGCTCGATCAACATTCTTATTCGCATTCGTCTTAAATTTAGATCTTCCAAGGACCTTATACTAAAAAGAGTCAGATAAGGATTAGAAGAGAGACAAATAGAGTTAGACTCTATCACATAACTTTAGAATGATGAAAGAAGTGAAATTTCCTGAATGTATTATAGCTTCCTATTCACAAATGTGGCGTGCTTCATGATACGCTCAAATTACACCTCCCTAAAGAAGCATAAGTGATCGTTATCAAGTAAAGAACCCAACTTGTAGGTTGGGGTCGATCCCACGAGGAAAATGGTTTAGACTTTACGTTAACCAACAATTATATTCAATTAGTCAAATTACTTTCAACAAAACAGGTAATTAAAGGGGGGGGGGGTTTGTGAAACAAATTGTAAGAATTCAATAAATAATCAGTAATCAAAAGTTGGTTTTGGTTGTTATCAAGATGAGAGAAATAACTAGGGTAGACGTGTTCCCCACAAGCTCATAACGCAGTAATCTTAGT